>SEYY01019819.1:175000-180000 GCA_009176605.1 Armadillidium nasatum
TTGAAATTTTCCCTCAAACCTATGTCTCCAGTTCCACTTTAGACGATTTTAGATATTAATCTTTCGCCAATTTACGTTCAACTCATTTCGCATTTCATTGTAATTTCTTCCTGTTATTTCTATTCTTTCTGTGCTTAGTATTAAGATGCGACATAATCCTGAATGTATCTCTCATTTGACTCTCGAAGCTTGTGCTTTCGAGTTAGCTTTCTGCCTGTGTAAACTATTTGGTCTGTCTCCCTATGCTTCTGCATTATATTCCTGGTGAAAAGACCCCAGTCAACTCCTCATAATCCTGTCTTTTTGGCTTCAGTTCTTTCTAGGATAAGGTGACCATATTTTTCTGACCAAAATTCGGGACGCTTCTGAATATTGGCCCCCTCCCCCTCCAAATACACTGTCCGTAATGGTTTTAAGGGATGTATAAAGGAGAAGGATTTTTAATATAAAGAAGAAATACGAATGCTGATTTCGAAAACAAGTCATATGGTTTATTAGTTAAAGACATTCTACACAAAAAAAAAAACGAAAAAAAAAAATTTTTTTTGCCTTCTGCTCCCATGCGCCGCGCCCTCTGGCTGTATGGCGGTGTGTCACTGCCTTTTTCTGCTGTCTGGCTGAATAAATAATTTTTGCCAAATCTAAAATTTGTGACAAAAGTCCATCTCTAAAAATGTCGGGACGGATGGTCACCTTATTCTAGGATATTAAAGTCTATCCGTAAGTGGAAAATTTCGAAAAAAAATCCTGGAAATGAGAATTAAGAATAGATTCAAAAGTCTTAGACAGAATACAGGCTGATACAAAATACAAAAATTTAGAAACTTTAGTATTAATTGTAAATCATAGAGAAAATTGGTTGAAAAAGGACAACCGCCTGACCAGAATCAGTATTCTTTCAAATCTAGAGGGAAAAAATGCCATCCGGGATACAGCTATCTTAATGTTCATAAATTTCAGTATTTCTTTCATGGTCATTTGTGGTTTCAATAGATAAAGATTTCGAACAACGTAGATTGGAATTATTGCTGAAGTCATCTATAAATGAGTTTATATATATATATATATATATATATATATATATATATATATATATATATATATATATATATATATATATATATATATATATATATATATATATATATATATATATATATATATATATATATATATATATATATATATATATATATATATATATATATATTTTGGCTCAGTCAGTTCAAATTAAAGCATATCAGATTGGCAGACTGTACAGATTCATATAACAAAACGGGTTCAAGAAAACATATTTTCGTTCCCTTTCCTTTTTAACGTCTTTCCTCTCTTCCCGCTCGTGTCAATACGCTTTCCTTTCCCCCGAATTCAATCTGGCAGGTTAATGCCACACGATGACGCGATACTCCATGAATATTTTTTTTCATCGAGGCCGCGTCGAAGAGGAGGATCTCCTTCAAAGTTATTTTCAGAGATACTTATTTTCTTCGCTCCATCGTTCGCATACGCACACAAACATACAAACGCAGTCTCGCGCGTCGACAGATCAGCGTGTCTTTGGTAACTTGTATTTCGCTATTTTTGTTTTGCGATTTCAGTTCTTGTTGTTGATGTCGATATTAGGGGTGATGTAGCTGCTGTCCGTTAAGAGGTTATTGTTACTGGGATTATTATTATTATTATTATTATTATTATTATTATTATTATTATTATTATTATTATTATTATTATTATTATTATTATTATTAGGGCTGTCATTATTCATTGTGCTTCCACAAGCAGTATTGTATAGAAATTTTAATTTTTCACAAATGGATAGCCAATAATTTAATTTTAATATATATATATACATATATATATATATATATATATATATATATATATATATATATATATATATATATATATATATATATATATATATATATATATATATATATATATATATATATATATATATTAGGAAAGGAGCGATACCAAAATTTTTACCGATACCGATACCAAAGACTTTCAACTTAGCCCATATCGATACCGATACCTCACTCCATCCCTATATATATATATATATATATATATATATATATATATATATATATATATATATATATATATATATATATATATATATATATATATATATATATATATATATATATATATATATATATATATATATATATATATATATATATATATATATATATATATATATATATATATATATATATATATATATATATATATATATATATATATATATATATATATATATATATATATATAATATCCAGCGGTAATTCCTTTCATAAAAGATTAACATGTTACGAGAGATTATTTACAAGTTATTTTACGGAATAAATTTGTAATTTAATCATGTTAAACACGCTGATATGCCATTTCTTTCCTGAATAAAACTTTATCCATTATTATTATTATTATTATTATTATTATTATTATTATTATTATTATTATTATTATTATTATTACTTATTTTTATTGCTTTTATTATTATTTTTATTATTTTTATTGCTATCACTATCATTATTATTATTAGTAATAGTAGTAGTAGAAATATCTTTAATTATATTACTGTTCTTGAAATTTGTTTTAGAATCGATACTAAAATCTTATTACTAGTATTATTATTACTACCTATTATTATTTTTGTCTTCATTTTTGCTTTTGTTATTACCATTATTATTATTATTATTATTATTATTATTATTATTATTATTATTATTATTATTATTATTATTATTATTATTATTATTATTATTATTATTATTATTATTATTATTATTATTATTATTATTATTATTATTATTATTATTATTATTATTATTATCATTATTGTTACTATTATTATTATTACCATGATTATTATTATTATTATTATCATTCTTAGTATTACTTTTGGGCTCAGAGCATGAATTGATACTCAGTAGCGCTTTTTAGTTTTGTATATTATTAGTATGTTATTATATGGTATATTATGAGTTTTATATATTAAGTATATGAGTAGTTATGAATTTTGTAACTGAAAAATGAATAAAGATTAAAGATCAAAGATTACCAATATTTTTAAAAACTTTTATCATGAATTGACATTTTTTTTGTTAGTATTTGTTTTGTTATAGTCATCAATATTATTATTGTTATCTTTACTATTTTTTGTATTACTATTATTATTTTTATTATTATTATTGTTTGTTACTTTATATGCATCATATTTGTGTATTTTTTGTTATTAAAATTAATTGCAGAATTATTATTATTATTATTATTATTTATTATTATTATTATTATTATTATTATTATTATTATTATTATTATTATTAGAATCATTTTATGTTATCAATATTCTTAATTTAAAAAAAGCAATTTACACAAAGATACTCATATAAAACTAATGTATATTAATCCTTTTTGTCAAATAAAAATTACGTTATTTTTAAATCTTATTTAGTTTTAATATATATATATATATATATATATATATATATATATATATATATATATATATATATATATATATTATATATATATATATATATATATATATATATATATATATATATATCTTCATTTTCATCATCTCTCAGGAAGGGTTTTCAGCCTGTCAGTGGAAACAGCATCTTTCCCCATCTGTTCTTAAAAGTCCCTCTCCCAGAGCTCTCTAAAAGATCCTGTTTTTCGTCTCGATAGTTTCAATGCAAGAACTTGAGTTTGGTAAACTCTCTAGTAGGGTTTTCACCCTTTCAGTTGGACTAGCATCGTTTTCCATCTAACCTCTAAACGCTCTTCCATACCTCTCCAGAAGATTATGTTTCTCGGAGCTATGATTTCCCATGTTTGTTCTGGATTTGTTGCAAGCAGTTAGCAGAGTAATCACAGGGCCAAGTGTCTAGTCCTGTCGCCCTTGCTTTCAAAGGAAACCCACATGCACTAGAGTCTAACTCATATCCCTAATTTGAGCACAGACGTAGGTTTTAAGAAAAGGAAGATTAAATTCAGCAGGAAAAACAGGAGTTCTACAGAACATAAGTGGCTGGAAAGAAGGAGGCACAAGCCATGAGTTTGCAGCACTCACAGATTGCTCATGCGCATGTAAATCACTACTTGTGCTATGAGGGCTGGGCAACGGAGGTGGGATACGAGAGGTCAAGTCCCTCAAACACCTGCCTTTGAAGTACCTATAAAAAAAAAAAGAGATAATGCGCCAACGTCACGTCACAGAAAAAGAGGGTCAAAAGAGTTCGAAAATAGGGACAGTTTATTAGTCTTTTAACTTTAGACTCAAACCTATACAAAAGAATGGTGCAACCAGAACCACCTCAAATGTGAAAACAGTAGCCCATACAAGGGTGAATAAGGCCCTCATATATATATATATATATATATATATATATATATATATATATATATATATATATATATATATATATATATATATATATATATATATATATATATATATATATATATATATATATTATATATTTCCGATTTCATTTAATTTCCAAATTTGACTTTTAATTTCACATTTTTTATATAATATTAATTGAGTAATTTTACTATTAAATTATTTTACTATTTTTGATATAAAATTTGCATATTTTTTTTTTATTTCTTTTCGTTTCATTTTTTTCTGTTTTTCAATTATTTTCGTTCATTCTGTATTTTCTCTTTCTCTTGCATATATATATATATATATATATATATATATATATATATATATATATATATATATATATATATATATATATATATATATATATATATATATATATATATATATATATATATATATATATAATAATATGAGGCTGCCAGAATGCATTGTTCAGGATTAGATGACTATCCAGATCAACTAAGTAGATTATGTAAAATATGAAGAATGAGATTTGCTATATATATATATATATATATATATATATATATATATATATATATATATATATATATATATATATATATATATATATATATATATATATATA
>SEYY01019820.1:0-10000 GCA_009176605.1 Armadillidium nasatum
CTGGTAAGGTATTGCTGCGCAACTTTGTTCGTACCTCTGGGGAGCCGCTCATTCAGGAGGTGGTTTTACTGGAGGCTAATCCCTATTGCGCTTTTGTGCGATACCCTAATGGTAGGGAAGATACTGTATCAGTGAGGGATTTAGCTCCCGGTGGATCTCCTACTCAGCTCCACGATCTGCCGACCTCCCTTTCACCTGATCTTTCTTCATCATCTCCTCCACAACAACATTCTATTACCCAGCCATCGGACTCTGTCACCCCTCAACTGCCCGAGCCGGCTGCGGTCAGAAGATCTTCCAGGATTTGCGGACCCCCTCAGAGACTTGAATACTCGTCTTTAGGCGGAGGTGATTGAGGTATTTTATATGCAACAACCAACCAGCGAAACAAACATACGAACAAAGATCTGTGTATATAAATAGCTGTCTTTTGGAGGTTTGGTTTATTCTCACCAAACCCTTCGATGAAGATACACCTCGGACCTCTCTTGGGATCGTTACCCCATAACCTCGAAACCTTACTACAAATCTTCAGGTATTATTGCTCTTATTATATTATGTTATTATTATTATTATTATTGTTATTATTATTGTTACTAGTTATTTGTTTATTGTCTATTACAGAAATAAAAGCCTGACTTCCTCTTAGTAGTCTTTGCCCCTTTTCTCTGTAGAAATGAATAATCTTTTTGGTTCCTCTTCCTCACGCCTATCTGGTATTTTGAAAAATGCCTCCTCTAGTATCTTCTGATAGCACAACCATCGTTTTTCCTTCTACTAAGGCTGAACCCTTAGACGATTCCGGAGCTGATCTTACTCCTTCAACCCCCCCCAACTAAATTATGCCTAAAATGGAATTTTTCCTAAAGACGTGCTCTCTCTCTTCCCTCTTTATCTTCTCTCTCTCTCTGAGCTTAACACTAATAAGGCGTACGGTCCTGATGATATTCCTCCTGTGGTTCTCAAAACTTGTATCCCTGAGCTTGCACCCAGCCATGGTAAACTATTTCATCTGTCTTTCTACCTCAACCTCCCCTTCTTGCTGGAAATTAGCGCTCATTCAGCTTGTGCCAAAGAAGGGAGACCCCTCTCAACCTTCCAACTACCGTCCCATTCCTTTAAATTTTGTTCTTTCTAAAGTTTTCGAATTTATCCTTAACAGGAAGATTTGGAAACATCTCAATTCTTGTAATCGTATCTCTGATCGCATGTAGTTTTCGTAAAAAATACTCTATGGTGATCTTCTTCCCTTCTCTCTGATTTTTGGTCCTTCGCTCTTTGGTATTTCGGTAAATCTTCTGCTGTCGCTCTGAACATATCGAAAGCTTTCAGTAGAGTCTGGCACAAAGCTTTGATTTCAAAACTTCCCTCTTTCGGTATGTATCTTTCTTTCTGAGGCCTTCTCTCTGATTCCCTTTCCGGTTGTTCTATAGAACCAGTTGTAGACGGCTACCGTTCATCCTCTAAATCTATTAAGAGTGGCGTTTCTCATGGTTCTGTCCTACCCTCAACACTTTCACTGCTTCTCAATAATGACCTTCTCTCTATTACTTCATGAACTATGCACTCCTGTGCAGAAGACACCACCCTTCATTATTCATTTTATGTTGAAAGACGACCCAAGAGGGTAGTCTTGGATTAACTAACTTCTGATTTTTCTTATATTTCAAATTGTGGCACAAATAACATGGTCGTTTTCAAAGTCTCAAAAACTCATTTCACCCATGTCTCTAATCATCACAACCTTCCATGCAAGTACGACATCTTCTTCGAAAACACACACCTTAAAACTTCGTCTGTCCTTAATATTCTCGGTGTTTCTTTTTCACGCGATCTTCTTGGAAAGATCACATTACTTTTCATTTTGAACAAGTTTCTAAGAGGTTAGGTGTTCTGAGACTCATTCGTAATTTTTGCTCGCTACCCCAGTTGGTTGCTATTTCAAGGGGTGTTGTTCACCCCCTATATGGAGTACGCCTCACACATCTGGGGTGATTCCACTCACAGTTTTCACTGAAATGGTGGAGTCCAGGGCTTTTCGTCTTATCAACTCTTCTTTTTGCTAATTCACTTCAGTGTCTTTCTGCCCATAGAATTGGTGCGTCACTCTTTCTATACTATTTCTACCATAATGGACTCTGAAATCTCCTGTCACATACCTCCTTTCTCTGTCCAACTTTCTGACCACAGTCTTAACCGCAATGCTCAATCATAAATGTACTCAATTAGTAAAGTGTAGAATACACTCTCTTTATCAGCTTTACGTGTATTGGGACATGTCGACATTTAACTTCACCAAATTCCCGATGTTTCCCCAACTCTGGTGGAAATTAGCAGGTCTCTGGCCTTTGTCCATAATATATATATATATATATATATATATATATATATATATATATATATATATATATATATATATATATATATATATATATATATATATATATATATATATATATATGTATATATGTAGTGTGTGTGTGTGTGTGTGTGTGTGTGTGTATTTTTTTTTTATTTTTTTAAAGAAGGTTTTCTTGTAACGTAAAAAAACATCCCTTGACTATATAAACGAATAAATCAATCGATATCAGAGATTTAATATATATATATATATATATATATATATATATATATATATATATATATATATATATATATATATATATATATATATATATATATATATATATATATATATATATATATATATATATATATATATATATATATATATATATATATATATATATATATATATATATATATATATATATATATATATATATATATATATATATATATATATATATATATATATATATATATATATATATATATATATATATATATATATATATATATATATATATAGGGAGGACGTAGCACCGTCGGAAGCGATGCAAGTACCCCCCCATTGGGTATAACTCGCGGAGTGATAGGATAAGCTAGACCATTCCGTTTCACTCCGTTGCTCTTTGGTTCGTTCCTTTTCGCGTTTCACCTTCTCAGAGGGTCTCTAGTGTACCTTCGCCTCATACTGGAGTGTCTATGCTCCCACTACCTCTCCACCCCATTTCTTCACATGTTCCCACAAATTTACAAGTGCTTACTCTTACATTACCTTTATAAAATAAAACAAAATGGCGAAACTCAGAGCTGACTCGGAGATGCTTCGAGAGGTTTCATCCAAAGAATGCCCCTCATCCACCCCTCACCCCATCATCACTTGGGAGTTGGCAACCTACGATGATGGGGATGGTGCCACCATGACCGGCGTCCGGCTTGCCCCGGTGCACGGTCTTTTTTTTCATTAATTTCTGCAACATTCGCGGTCTTTTTTCTAATTTCCCTCTTTGTCGAACACCATCTCTCTTCTTCTAAACCTCATCTCTTGTTTCTAACCGAAACTCAGGTGCTTACGTGTGCTGACAGCAAATCTTATTCTGTTACCTCCTACTGTCTCTATCCTCAATTTTCAGCCAAAGGGGGTTGTTGCGCATATGTGCGCAACGATGTTATTTGTTCTCGTGTCTCTAATTTGGAGTCTCCTGAATTCACTACTTTATGGCTTAAGCTCTCTTGCAACTCTACTACTAAATTTATTTGTTCCGTTTATTTATCTCCTAATACTACTGACAATCCAAAATCCTTCGACTATATAAACTCCAAAATAGAGCACATTCTGTCTTCTCCTCTCTCCGAAATCATCGTTTTAGGTGATTTCAATGTTCACCACCGCCAATGCTTTCATCTAGTTCTCATGATCCAGCCGGTGAACTCGCCTACAACTTTTCTGTCTCGAACAACCTTGAGAAGTTGGTGCAACTCCCTACCCGTATCCCTGACCGTCTTGGTGATGAACCCAACATGCGTGATCTTTTCCTTACTTCTTATCCTTCTCCTTACACTGTTAAACTCTTTCCTCCTTGAGTTCATCCGATCACCTTCTTATCTCTATATCTTGTCCTGTCTCTTCGAGTCTTCCGCACGAACGGCCCCCGCTTTCGTGGAGACGTTTTCGGCACTTCGGTGCTGCTAACTGGTCTGATTTGCGGTTATATTTCTCTAATTTCCCATGGAACGATTATTGCTTTGGTGGAAGGGGTACCTCAGAGTGTGCTGAGTGTATAACCGAGGTGATTCTCTCTGGCATGGAGGCGTACATTCCAAATTCTTTCCTTTCTACTAAACTTAACAAACCTTGGTTTAACTCTACTTATTCTCGAGCTATCCGCCGTAGGGATGCTGCCTTCAGAGATTACCGTCGTCTTCAAACTCCTGAAACTCATTCAATTTATTTTTCATCCCGGAATCGTGCAAAATCTATTCTTCAAGGGTTATAGTTTGAAAGGGGAGGTAAAAGTAGAAGAAAAGGGTTATAGTTTGAAAGGGGTGTAAAATTAGAAGAAAAGGGTTATAGTTTGAAAGGGGAGGTAAAACTAGAAGAAAAGGGTTTATAGTTTGAAAGTTGAGGTAAAACTAGAAGGAAAAGGTTATAGTTTGAAAGGGGAGGTAAAACTAGAAGAAAAGGGCTATAGTTTGAAATGGGAGGTAAAACTAGAAGAAAAGGGTTATAATTTGAAAGGGGAGGTAAAACTAGAAGAAAAGAGTAATAGTTTCAAAGGGGAGGTAAAACTAGAAGAAAAGGGTTATTTATAGTTTCAAATGGGAGGTAAAACTAGAAGAAAAGGGTCATAGTTCCAAAGGGGAGGTAAAACTAGAAGAAAGGGTTATTTATAGTTTCAAAGGGGAGGTAAAACCACAAGAAAAGAATTATAGAATCAAATTTTGGTGTCTGGATTTGAAAACTTTAAAAACACACCAACGTAACAGATCATTTGAATGAAAATTTATAAATAGAGGGTTGAGTTTTTATAATAGTATTGAGTGGTGTAATAAATAGTATGACTGTTAATATTTTTAATTAAGTAAAAAAACTTTCAGAATATTGAAGACAATTTCATTAACAGTGCATAACACACACATACATACAAGCATATACACACACACAAACATATATATATATATATATATATATATATATATATATATATATATATATATATATATATATATATATATATATATATATATATATATATATATATATATATATATATATATATATATATATATATATATATATATATATATATATATATATATATATATAATACAAAGACAGACTATATTAAGTCTTAATATACATTATTTGATACTGAGTGAATCTTACTTTATTAATAATACAAAAACGATTAAAATTGTTTTAAAAATAATAATAATAATAATTACATATAAATATATGAAATATTTTACTACGCAGTAATATATAAGGTCAGCTTAAAATATTCAGGAATAGTGTTTGAATAATACATATGCTATTGCTGGAATCATTTGAAGAATATAGTCAGACCGATATATATATATATATATATATATATATATATATATATATATATATATATATATATATATATATATATATATATATATATATATATATATATATATATATATATATATATATATATATATGCTGGTGGCAATAACAATCAAATTAATCATTGTTGAAAAGAAGAAAGTCGTCATTCCACTTTAGTAACTTCTTTCCAGCATCCCTTTGCAGTAAAAGTCTTTCGAGGTATCGTAGACAATAACTTGATTGGTCGTGTTATTATGAATTGTCAAACAAGGAAATGATATCCATGCACAATTATAAGAAAATGAATTGGTTAGACTTCTGGAGAATATTCTTTTCACTATATAGCATAGAATGTACTACCAGCACACATGACCTAGCTCCACTACATCCTTCTTATGTAGTAATTCGCCACCTAAACTTTTTCTAACCATGGTGGATTGGATTGGCTGTGGTGGTTCGATTCAATTGATTATTACCATAGGTCTCTGACCATGGTCTCTGAATAGGTTCGATTCAATTGATAATACGTCATGGTCTTCTGAATAGTTTCCTTTAATTTATGGGTTTTTTTATGTGATAGTTAAAAACGATTGCTTGCCTAACAAGCCCAAATTAGAAGTATAGTCACATATCTTCCTCAGATGAGGAGTTATGCGACTAAAGAATTCAAATGAGTCAAACCGTGTATTGTCGATAGAATAATGTGGGTAATGTAGCAGCTCTATAGTCTACCGTGGCTCAAACGGTAGAGTGATTAGTACACGTGCTTCAGGGCGCCTGTTCGATCCCACTTGGGGCCTAGGTATATACTGCCTAGAAAAGTTCTCCTCGAATAGGGCAATGCCCATAAGATGTGAGCTATTTAATAAAAAATTTCACAGGCGTGAAAAGAATAGAAAGTCAGTGAGAGTTTGACAGATAATGAGATATAGTCTTAGTCAAACCTTTATGACATTTGTGGGACGCGTTCTCTGTACAAGAACGAATCACTCTAATATAGAGCAAGAAAACAAGATTGCGATACGAAATTCTAGCGGCATCTCAGAGTCTCATTGCTATTAAAAGTTTGGTTACATTGCTCAAAAATAAATAAATAAATAAATAAATAAATAAATAAATAATCCCAGACAAATTGTTAGGGTCTCATCAAAATTTTCGAAAACAAAAGCACAGATTAATAAATAAATAAATAAATAAATAAATAAATAATCCCAGACAAATTGTTGGGGTTACATCAAAATTTTCGAAGCCAAAAGTACGGATTATATAAAAAGTAATTTCATCAAGTTATTTTCTAAAAATAAAACAAATTGATGAATATGATAAAAACAAAAAGATGTCAAAATTGCCACAACATTCTTTGCGACATTTTTATTCAGACAATTTTATGTAGTACTTGACAGCAACAATATAATCTTTCAAAGAAACTCCTTAAAAATAACGACGGAGGACTGCTTAAATTGTGGGTTTTCGAAGATGTTAAAGTACGGTAAAAGATGACGTTGAGTAAAAAATAAAAGAACAGAGTTTTTGAGGCATTGAAGACAACTGTTTTCTCTGCCTTAATTTGATATTACAGAAATATCAGAAGTGTGTTGCCAGAGATTATATTTTTATTATCAGATTTAAATTGATAAGTAAATTGTATTTTTCACACACACATACGCACATGAACAAACACGCATACACACACACACACGAATATATATATATATATATATATATATATATATATATATATATATATATATATATATATATATATATATATATATATATATATATATATATATATATTATAATAATATATATATATATATTATTTAATAATTATTAAATAATCTTACTTAATGAAAGAAACATTAATAATATACTAAATCCAAATATAATAAAAAAATAATTAATATTTAATAAAATTAATATTTAATAACAAAAACTCCCGAGTCTTATTACCAAACAGTTAATTAAAAGTTAACTAATTAATAATTACCTAATTATTAATTATTAAATGCAACGTTAATTATAATAACAAAGAAATTGTCCTCCTAAATGACAAAAAATATATATTACTATGAAATATTTTCCTTTTTTCTTATTAAACGAAAATAAAAACTTGTTGAAGCAACTTTATTATACATTATGTGTTCTTTTCGGCGTTGTTAATTTAGTTTTTTTTTTTTTTTTCTTTTTTTTCGTCCCATTTTTTTTGCACTGATATAATAGAAGTTTCAATTACAACAAGTTATATTAACATCATTTACAACGTTGTTTACACAAGTGCGTCAAAATTATATATATATATATATATATATATATATATATATATATATATATATATATATATATATATATATATATATATATATATATATATATATATATATATATATATATATATATATATATATATATATATATATATATATATATATATATATATATATATATAAGAAAAATAAACAAAATAAACAATGAACTGAACTAATCCGTTTTTATTATAAAGTGGAAATTATCAGGCTAAATCAAAATTATAATTATTGTACTAACTAAACTGAAAGAAATTAGGCTTACATTGTAATTAGATAATAATTAATAGTTGAAAGACAACGGCGATCTCCGAGGGAATGAAAACCCACATTGGACACACAAAGTGTAAGGTTGGGTTGCAATATTTCTTTTGCAATCCAGAACATAGGTTAACTCCATCATACTTTCAGTCATACATCCATATACAGAGAATGATTACAAGAATGTCCAGTAGGCATCCTCTCACCTTCACATGATACACGTACCTTGATCTCACTTTTTAAATTTTTTTTTGAAATGGTGATAAATAATGTAACGTAGGAATTGTTAAGGTGGTACTGCATCGAGTAGTTGCACCTCATTCACTCCTTCCTTATTATCACTTGTGGGCTAGCAACCTTTGATGGTAAGCAGCTAGGAAACTTCCACCTTGTTAAGATACATGATCGTATCTCTTAATTTCTGCCGCATTTGCGGTTTTTATTCTATTATCTCCTTTCCTAAATTCCATTTTCACTTCCACTAGACCATACCTCTTGTTCTTAAATGAAAACTCTTGTGTTTGAATTTTTCATTCAAACAACTTACTTTATTTCATAATACTGTTTCTTTCCTCAATTTTGATTCAAAGGAAAATGACCAGAGTAAATGTTCAACTTCTGTGTCTTTTCTAGGCTTATTGATTTGAAATCTTAATTCTAAATTTCTTCCTTATGACTTCGGCACTTGTGACAATCTGCAATTAAACTCAATGATTTTTTTTTTAATAATATTTTCTGAGTCTACTGATTCTCTTAATTCCATCGACCATCTAAACCCCAAAATAAACACATTATCTCCTCTTCATCATTCTGTGAAATTTCAGTGACCAATACACAGTAAGAGAATTTTTTCAAGTCTACAAATTTTCTTTGCAAATAACCATGAGCGATAAGTGTATTTTCCAACTAGCGTAAGCAAGGTGATTCTCTATTGTATGGAGTACTATTTTTTTTTCTCACCAACTCAAACACATAAATTTTAACATTGATTGTTTCATGCATTTGAAAGAATCACTTTTGTTTCTCTCAATAAATCAGCGTCCAAGATGCTAAGTAGGTGTCTTCAGAAAATTCTTACACTACTCCAGTTGCATTCGCTCTTCAGGTATGAGTCCTGCCCTTCGTATCTGAGGGCGTTTCAAACACACATTGTTTAGAAGGGGTGAGATTGTTGGACTTTTAATCTAAAATATAAAACCACTTCTTCCATTTTCACATAATCTCTAAATTTTTTTTGAGTTACAAAACATGTCAAGGGCAGAATAAAACTTTCCAATGGGAGATTATAGAACAAAACTGCCCAGGTAATGACCGACATGCATGCTCCAGAACACAAACACTTAAAAAAAAGAATTGAACCAACCCATTGCAACACGATAGCTGCTAACAATAAAAATAATATCTAAACACATACAACACGTATCAGGCTATTTAAGCATCGATTCACCAATCACAATAGCTTTAAAATATACTGCCAAAATTTTCCTAACGAATCGTTGGGACAAGTGATAAAAATGTCACAACAAATTTTTTTTTTTATTATTTTGTTATTAGAAAATAAATCTGTGAAGCGACTTTCTTAGGCTTAACATGTCTTTTCTTGTATTTAAAATTTTACTGTGACATTTTTTGCCACTTGTCCCAACGATTCGTTAGGACAATTTTTGCAGTGTACCGTTGATTATAATCCCAATAAAAGACAATTGGTTTTGGCAATATTTTACCAATGAATAATTTGTACCATTTATTCTTTCGCTAATTTCTTCCTCTTCTCTCAGCGTACGAATTTTCATATCCCCCCCCTCCCCCAAAAAAAATAAATTTTTTTTTATTTTTTTTTTATTTATTTATTTTTTGATAAATTTTTTCAAAATAATATTTGAGAAATGAAGGTAAATTAAGTTAATTAGAGTTTCAAAATTAAGGTAATTACCATTTAGAATTTTCACTATTAATATAAAGTACATTTCACATCGATTTAATTAATTATTACAATTACCTGATAATTATT
>SEYY01019820.1:15000-21516 GCA_009176605.1 Armadillidium nasatum
GAAGAAAAAGGAAACTCAGGAAAATGAATTAAAAAAAAAGAAAAAAAAAAAAACAATTAAAATGAGTTTATCAGTTGTAATGTTGAATCGTTAATGTCTACTGGTTTTTATTTCTGTAATTATGCTAATTTGGTTTTTGATAAAATTTTTGTTCTTGTGTAAATTACAACCAATTATCTGATCATGCTTTTCTCTTTGAAATTTATATTTGTTTAGTGTTATAGTCTACCCGTTTCTTTGTGATAATTTTTTGTGCAAGTGTTAATTATAACCCATCCACCCATGAACTTTATAAAATCAACCACCAGGAATCGCCTTGGTATGGATACCAATGATGCTAGAGTTAAGATTAAGACAACAAAATATGAATCTCGAATTAAAGCATTGGCTGATGAAAAGCATCAACAAGTCTCTCCTTAAAAATATATTAGTAATTATATATGTGACCCATTTATGGTCCTAAAATTTTTAGATGTTTTAAAAGTGACCCAACAATTATTAATGGTTTGCTATTACTAGTCCATAAGAAAAGAGACCCAAAAACCAATGGAAGTGAAGCCGATATATATATATATATATATATATATATATATATATATATATATATATATATATATATATATATATATATATATATATATATATATATATATATATATATATATATATATATATAGAGAGAGAGAGAGAGAGAGAGCAGAAAAGAACACTATAACCGTGTTTTGTTTTATACAATTAAAACCCCACAGGAAAATTAAAACAAATTTTTAAAAAAGAGCGAGGCTTTCGAAGGAACAACCGTCCTTCCTATATATATATATATATATATATATATATATATATATATATATATATATATATATATATATATATATATATATATATATATATATATATATATATATAATATATATATATATATAATATATATATATATATATATGAATCTTTTAAAGTAAATCTATGGATACGATTGTAACGAAATTTACATTTGTAGAACATGACACCAAAAAAACGAAAAAAATATTTAGAAAGAAGAGAAGCGAAAGGGAAATAAGTTATCGAGTTTTAAAAATCGAAAAAAAATAGCGAAAAATTCGGAAATGTAGCCATTATGCCGGGAATATTTTATAAATCTCTTATATGGTCCATGTCTTTTCCCTTCACTTTTTCCTAAAAAACTAGTTCGACTTAACCTAACCTTGACTTAAAGGGTAAATGGATAATGGATAGCAAATATGCCTAACCGCCAGCAAATATAAATGTATTAAAACAAGTTTATTGCAACAAAAAATTTGCAAAGAAATATAAAAATTGGCTATAAAAAAGTTGCCATGTGTTGCAAAAATAAAATAAAATAAAATAAAATACGCCAACAAAAAGAGCCAATGAACAATTTGTTTTAAAAAAAATAATCTGGTGTAGATATAATTTAAAAGAACCTATATATATATATATATATATATATATATATATATATATATATATATATATATATATATATATATATATATATATATATATATATATATATATATTATATATTTTTTTTTTTTTTTTTTTTTTTTTTTTTTTTTTTTTTTTTTTTTTTTTTTTTATTTATATTATATATATATATATATATATATATATATATATATATATATATATATATATATATATATATATATATATATATATATATATATAGTTTAGAAAGTTTCTCTGCATTTGCTAGTAGAAGCAAAGTTCATGTTGAAGAAAGCAATAAACTCCTGGAAAACGAGCAGGTGCTTTATAAATCTACGTCTCCTGAAAATGAAAACGGACGATCGGACTATTAAAGTTTTACAACCGTCGTAGAGATGCGTCGCGTTTCCGAAAGACCTGATCTCTTCCAAGATCCTTTCTTGATTCAAAACAAAAAAAAGGGGGGACCAACTCTGAATTCTTAAATGAATATTTACGATTTTAGGGTACGAGAAAAAAAAAAGAAAAAAAAAATAGAAACAAAACAAAAAAAAACGGGTTTCTTAAAAGGAAAGTGAAAGAAAACAAAAAATTGGTTTTTATTCAACCTTTAAATTATCAAGTCTTCAGTTTGTAATGAAAATAATGGTTGTTATTGCAATGTTTCAGAGTTCACGGATTATGCTAAAATTTGGGAACAATTTTTTATATATATATATATATATATATATATATATATATATATATATATATATATATATATATATATATATATATATATATATATATATATATTATATATATATATATATGTGTGTGTGTGTGTGTGTGTGTGTGTGTGTGTGATTTAACTTAACGTATTAGTCTGTCGGTCTCTCTCTTTCATTTTTTTAAATAATTTTTTATTTATTAAATTCGAATATTTTTATTTAAATCATTTTTTATCAATTAATTTAGAAATTTTTTTTCCCTTCGGTTTTAAAAACTTCAAAACTAGCTTTAATATTTCATTTCTTCTCCCGTGAGAAATTCTCAGTTTATGAAAGGTATGAAGATAACTATATGTTTCATTAATAATATATATATATATATATATATATATATATATATATATATATATATATATATATATATATATATATATATATATATATATATATATATATATATATATATATATATATTAGCCCCCAGGAAGGGTTATTAGCCCTGTCAGTAGGTTCATTCGAGGATGAACCAAGGGTTTCACGGGCCGACGGCAAACATCCGATGGCTGGCCATGCCTATCACGGATGCCGATTTTGATTCCACCTGCAGCAAGCATTTCGCTAGTGAACTTATTACGCATAAGTGGGAGGGACTAAGCGCAAGAGAGAACTGTCCAAATTTCTTTATATATATATATATATATATATATATATATATATATATATATATATATATATATATATATATATATATATATATATATATATATATATATATATATATATATTCTTTCACTTCATGGGGAAAAAAGATAAAATTATAGTATTATCTTTAAAGCCAATTGAAACATCGTTAAACTACGTTTTAAATTTACCCAGAGAGATAAAGATTTAACTGCAGATTTCCTTAACAGATTACGAGATTTTAATGCTAATTTGTCAATGGACCACACAACAGATTTTCTACCGCTACCGTCATCTGAAAGCTAGATTTCCAGATGATCTCGCATATGAAACAGCAGATTGATTTCCAATTCAGTCATTGAGATTGCATATTACCTGCTGTTCTTGTAAACGAGATTGCAGATTGATTGCAAATTCCGTCACTGGGATTTCAGATTATTTGCAGATATTGTAAACGAAATTGCAGATTAATTGCAAATTCCGTCACTGGAACTCCAGATTACCTGCAGATATTGTAAATGAAATTGCAGATTAATTGCAAATTCCGCCACTGGAACTCCAAATTAAATAGCAAATTTTGTAAATGAAATTGCAGATTAATTGCAAATTCCGTCACTGGAACTCCAGATTACCTGATGATCTTATAAACAAAACTGCCGATTGATTCCAGATTCCATGCTTATTATCGTAAACGGAACCGCATATTCATTGGAAATTCCGTGAACGAAACCCAAAATTTACTTCGAAATTCTTTTAATTTCAGACACAATCAGGTAATCTCGTATCCATTTTTGTGTCACAAATTTCTTCCTAAAAAAAAATCCTTTGTGAAGAATTGAAGAGTCTTTACTTTACAATATGTAAAATTATTATAAAATCCCTTACTATTAATTTGCTGTTTAAGAGAAGAGAAAATAAAAACACATTTAAGCCGCTCCCGTGGAATAACGGTAGAGTTTATTAACTCACTTGCTTTTTTGAAAGTTTTGGTTTGATTCCTCTTCCCAGGAAGAAACTTCTATGAAGGATTATCTTCCTAGAGTAGGGTAATGTCAGTGGGTTGAGAATTTATATTATCAATGAAATAAAAAAAACCTGGAAATCTCAAACTCGAAAATGAATCTTGAAGTTGTTAAATGAAAATTGAAAAAAAGAAAATAAAATAAATAAAAAACGTATTGCAAAAACGTAAGACTATTAAGAGCAATTAAACGTTACTATTTCTAATAAATATATATAATATATATATATTATTTTTCATAATGAAAGAAGCATATTTTATCATAGAATTAAAAAAAGTATATTTTTTTTTTTTTTTGAATAAGAAACGAAAATGAAGAATAAAAGTTTTCCAAGTTAACAAATTACTCCTTCATACCCCTCCCTTTTTTATATAGACATATCACTACCTTAACCGTACATTTGTTACAGTTGTTGACGAAACTCCGCCCAATTTTGGTAGCATTTATTCAAAGTTTTAAAAACAGCTACTCAATGTTTTTATTTTAATATATATATATATATATATATATATATATATATATATATATATATATATATATATATATATATATATATATATATATATATAGAAAATAGCGGATATTATATTATATATATAGCGGATAACGCTTAAGACTACCATCTTAAAGGTCGCTGGTTCGAGTCCAACAGCATACATTAATTTTCTATATAGAAATATAGTCTGTGAGAGTTTTTAGCAGACTGAAAAACTCTTTATTTTATATATATATATATATATATATATATATATATATATATATATATATATATATATAATATATAATATATATATATAAATATTATATTATAAATAAGTAAAATTATTATATATAATTATATATATATATATATATATATTATATTTATATAATATAATTATATATATATAATATATATATATATATAATCATTATTATAAATACAAAATCACAAATCATGCACATAACCTCAGCTCGATTTTTATTCCTTTTAAAATGAACTTCATCTACACACTGCAAAGACAATCACAAAGACACAGGACAAATGGACAAAAAAACAAATCTCACAAGAAAATTTTTAAACTCCGAAAATATATATTTCTTGAAAAGTAATCTAGGAATTTTTTTTTTATACAGATCGCCACCACTCACGGGGCAGAGCTCCTTTTCAAGGAGGGGGGGCACATTTAAAATCATATTCTAATAACAAGCTCATATTAATGAAAAATTTTTAAACTTCAAAAATCAATAAATAGGTTTAAAAAATTATATATAAATATTAAACTAGAAGTCTAGAAATCGGTTTAAGGCTCATTCAAATACGAGGGTTTTAAAACGCCGCGTCACTAACACTAACGCCTGACCAAAATCTAATAAATCTATACTAACAAACTATGCGTTGAATGAGAGGTATTTTATTAAGCCATTAAAACTCCTTAAAAACACCAATAATCTTACGGATCATAACATACAAGAATTTTAAACAATTTTCAAAGCAGTTCTACTTGACTGCAAAAAAAAAACCCAAAGCGACTGCAGAGATAGAACTGCTTAGAAAACGCTCTGGTCCTAAAGAATTCGATCTGAAGGCATTGAAAGTATCATCGCCAGGATAATTCCTGCTTAAAGCTGCGTTTTAAAAGCTCGTATAGAATGAGCCCAAAGTTTACTTATAATAAAGTATCCTCCACTAATGGTAAAATCCCATTCGTAACACAAATCAAAGAACTTATCAAACATTATCATACTTACCGTGTGGAGTCCGAACTAGGGAGAAATATATATATATATATATATATATATATATATATATATATATATATATATATATATATATATATATATATATATATATATATATATGTACCACTGGTGGAAAAAATATGAGGCCTTTAGGAAACCCACCATTATTGGGAAAAGCCAAATTCAAATCTAAATTAAGGGTTGACATTTCGTGATATATGATGTTTGAAAGTGTGCGTGAGTGCAAATCAAAATGGAGAATATTAAAGAATGAGAACAGCATTCATATGTGGGGTTTTCATAAAGTTAAAACTTTATGAAAAGTAATTAATTTCAGAATTTGTTCTCATTTTCCCAATTTTTGGTGGGTATTATATAGGGCCTTGACTTTTCCTATTATATATATATATATATATATATATATATATATATATATATATATATATATATATATATATATATATATATATATATATATATATATATATATATATATATATATATATATGAGTGTACATAATGAAAAATTAATTTAACATCAAAGATGTGTGTGAGTACATACATGTAAATTTAATGGAGAATTTTTTATACAATATATAAATTTACATTTCCATAAATTTACACAATGAAAAAAAAAAAACACTTGAAAAAAAAACCGTACGATCCATTTGCATTTCCATTAAATTTCGTTTCCCTCCCCCCCTTTTCCAAAAAAAAAAATTTAAATTTAAAAAAAAAAATTTAAAATTTAAAAAAAAAATTAAAACGTCAATAAAAATTTTCTTTCTGTATGTCAACAGAAAGAGACAGAGACTTCCATTATGTCCTTTTAAGAAGAAAATTCACTCTTCCAATTGTATTACTTTTAAAAGACATACAAACAGAAAGAGAACAGAAAGATGACGTCTTCATTCATTTTATTTTTAAAAAAT
>SEYY01019821.1:7500-10000 GCA_009176605.1 Armadillidium nasatum
TTATTATTATTCATTTTTTTACTTCCTTGAGGTTTATATTTGAGTTGAGGTGGGAATTCGTATGTATATATATATATATACATATGTGAACATTAATATTAGGATTTTACTATTATAACGGTATAAAAAAGAGGAAGCACAGAAAAGAAATTAAAAGTTCTTTTCTCTTAGAATATATATATATATATAATTTATTGCTTTATAGTAGACGGATGAGAAATGAGAAATTGAAAATAAAAAGGTTTTATGACATAAATTACCTATTTTAGGAAACCGTATTGAGTTCAGTATTATTACAATGTTTGAGAAGGGAAGGTATTGCAACACGTTTATTCTTATTTGTTGCATAATATTCATAACGAAATTTGATAGCAGACAAATAAAAGTGAAAAGAATAGTTGAATGGGAAATAATAATTATTAAAGAGTGTGAAGCTCAATATGAGTTTCAAGTTGATTACAATAAATTAATGTATTTTAGAGAAATAAAGATTTTCTCGGTTCACTCGTAAAAGAAAAAAAAAAGAAACATAAGAAAAAAGGACAGATAAGTTGTTGTTGTGTAAATATATATATAATATTTTTTTTTTTCTTCATACGTAAATTGTTACTTGAGGTATAGGAAATGTCAAAGGATAAGAGTTAGGAAAAGGAAAGAAAGGAACTGGTAGAGAGAACTAGTTATTAGATGGTTTACACTCATAAAACACATACACACATACACATATTTGGGTAAGACTTGTAAAAAAAAAAGTCATTGAGAATTTTTGGTCATACAGAACAAACATAATTAGGTGTAGAAATACTCTTCTACGGTAACTTGGGGAAAATATGATTTTACATATATTATGTTGAAATTATTTTATGTATATGAGTTTTTATATGTGATTATAGTTACAAAGATCATTAGGAGCATACTTTCTGTTGCCTGTGAGACTTTGTGGTGAATTTTGAATCTTACGGGAGATTAATAGTCTCGGAATTCTTAGCTGAGTTGAATCTCAGATGGAACTCATCCTATGGGATATTCCATGCTAAGCCGTCTAGTGAATAATTTCTTTGGGAATATTACTAAGGGTTATTCAGGGATTCGGCAGAGGGAATTAGTTCCCTAGTATTTGGTCTCAAGTTGAGAGACCTGAGATATTTATTTGATTATAAGTGTTTTGTTTTATATTATTTTCCCAAGTTGGATAAGATTACACTCATAAACAATTGACACATTCCTTTTTTTTTGCAGATATACACTAATATTTTGGTTCACTCACAAACAAACACACTCTTACACTTTTACACTAAAGCTTTTGGTTTACATCGCTGAGTTGTTTTCCTTTTTATGGAAAAGTACATACATGTTGAGAGAGAAAGAAACCAGAGAGGGTTCTTACAATTTTGGGAGAGAGTAAAAACCTTTCTTGGGAGAGACCTTGTGAATGCACCTACATTTTAATTTTAAGACATTGTTCATAAATTAAGAGGAATGACATATTTCCTTTAACATATTTTGTTTTTTAGCAAGCATACTCCTGTGGTGATCTATATTCTAAGAAAGGGGGTCATATAAAGTTTGAGTTTTGTAAATATGATCACCAGTAGGATTCTGCTTGCATTCTTTTAAACAAAATATGTCGCGTTTATTTACCATTTTTATTATTATTTATTATATATATATATATGCAAATTATTGGAATTTGCGCTTAGCAAAAACTACGTTATCCCGTTATTTGATTTGAAGATGCTTGTCAAGATGCTTCCGAATTTTGGAAGAAAAATGGAGTCCTGTTCGATTTTTATTTTCATTTAAAATGAACTTACAAGCTAATTGAGAGGACCGTTAGGAACCCAAAGTAGATAGGATTTAATAATAATATAATATAGTTCCAATTAAATTCTTAAATTATACTTCCTCCTAATTTAGCCATACTTAATTTTAGAAATATTTCCCTTAAAACTTTGCTTAAATAAATTAGTTAGTGTCGTTTATTTTTTGGTAATAGTGTTGAATATTAAATTATAATATTTTATTATGTCATTCTGTTTTCATATTTTATATACAATATTTTTGTATAACAGATCCAATCTGAATATTTAAAGTTGATTACTGTTTATATTAGGCACAGAATTTGAATGGATATTCTGGGAGTTGGGAGAACATTCCTGAGAGGGAATTGTTAGCTCTTGCGAGAGAGCCAAAGCAACATCTCTTGAGAGAGAGATAAAGCTTATTCCTGAGAGGGAATCAAAGATCTGGTCTGCGAGGACTAAGTTCTTTTTCTAGCTTTTGAGAGTTAGAACTCTGGTTCTAGGAACCAGAACTGAGATCTGAGAGGGTCGAGTTCTAAGCTTGAGAGAGTTTGGAGCGTATAGATTTGCGAGAATCTATTTTCTAATGAGAGTTAGAACCTTGAGAGAGGTAGACTGACTTTGAGAGAAGTCATTGTTGTTAAGCTCAGGTTGTGAGATCTGTACTTATATTTTTTCTATTGAGAGATAGAATACTG
>SEYY01019821.1:22500-25000 GCA_009176605.1 Armadillidium nasatum
ATAGTTTACTGTCCTTCCTTCAAGATGAAAGTTCACGATCTACATAGCAAATTATATAAGACGTTACGCGGGTGTTCGGAATATATATATTTTTTCTCAAGCCTCCAAGCTCGTTGTAACCTGACTTGATTGGTTAAGATATTTCATTCCTCAAATCTTAAAAGAATCTTCATTATAAGCTTTGGAATTAATACAACTCATATATTTTTCAATGAAAGATGTCTACAATCTGGATTTAGATTTTGGTCTATATCCTTATCCAGCTCTCGTATCAAGCGTATAACCTTTAGAAAATGTGAACGATTCAATAGCTTATCTTATAATTAATATTTTAACTGAGTTCCCATCACCAAATATCGTGTCTTTTTCTCTCAATTTATTATTGCTAGTAAAATAGAAAAGGAAAATAAAACAATATTTGCATATGAACAATTTAATATGACATTAATATAGACAGAAATTTTTTTAGAGTTTAAATTTTTCTTTTATATATATAGAACTTAAAGCTTAATCCTGTAAATAACTGAACTCAAGTAAAGATTTTAGTACATACAATTAAATACTCCAAAAAAAAAAAGTTTTTGAGTTAAAGTAAATATTTGCTTCAGCTTTTAACAGGGTGAACCTAAAAAAAAAATTTTAAGTAAGTCGAAAACATACTGTATAAACTCCTTTTCTTTTTTCTATTATTATATTTCTTACTTTCCGACTAAAGTAACTAAACTTTTCCATTCAAAGAATGAAAAAACTACCCTGTATCTAACGATTCCATAAACTTTTGAGATTCTTTCATTCAAGCCACTTTCGTTTAGCCTTATTAAGCCTAGATCCTCTTAAATACAGACATTAAGACTAAGAAATTTTAAAAATCTTTTCGTTGCAGTTTGATGATTCCAGAAGGCTTTAACTCTGCGTATGAAATATAATTCGGATCTTCATATACCCGTTCACACTCTGAATGAGGAATTTGTAAAAGAAATAACATATTGATTTGTATAAAATTATTGTTAAACCTCTTATAACTTTCAAATTTTAACAATATTGTAAATCCGAGATAGTTGTATTAAGTTAAATTGCGTTCGGATAATTTTCAAATTGATTACATATATGATATTAACATATTGATTTTTATAAAATTATTGTTAAACCTCCTATAACTTTCAAATTTTAACAATATTGTAAATCCGAGAGAGTTGTATTAAGATAAATTGCGTTCGGATAATTTTCAAATTGATTACATATATGAAGCTGATCTCAAATTTGGACTTAATTTAACTCCCTTGGAATTACAGTGAATAAATCACACTTACTCATCATTCACACTATGAAAGGATATATTCAATACGAAATATTAAAAGTTGTTATTTACTGAAAAATCCCTACAAATCACTTAGAAATGGGTTTTATCAAAATGTATCTTATGGATCGCAATGACTTTAAATTGTAGGGTATAAAAAGTGTCTAAGTTTCCAAAATCACTTATTATTTTTCTTTAATCCACAGGAAAAAAGAAAAAAAAGAAAAATAAAGTTACAAATATCCGTTGATTAAAGTCATCCTTTATTAAATTTTTGGAAATTAAAAAATCATTTTATAAAAAGGTTATTGTTTCATTATTATTATTATTATTATTATTATTATTATTATTATTATTATTATTATTATTTTATACTTTGATAAACATTCATCTTAAAGCTTAAACCGTTATATCACAATCAAACTAAAGGAGGTGAGAAAACCCTGACTTAGAATTTATATATATATATATATATATATATATATATATATATATATATATATATATATATATATATATATATATATATATATATATATATCATTATTATTATTATTATTATTATATTATTATTATTATTATTATTATTATTATTATTATTATTATTATTATTATTATTATTATTATTATTATTATTATTATTATTATTATTATTGAGAAAATTTAAAATTTTCTTCTAGGGTTAATTTCCATTATTCTGATTCGGAAGAGACTTGTGAAGGGTTTACCCAGCCCCCAAAAGTTTTTTCAATTTCTTTGGCAACTGCGAGGCAAAGGTGATCGTTGTGTTTGTTTGCTATAACCTGAGAAGAACATATATATATATATATATATATATATATATATATATATATATATATATATATATATATATATATATATATATATATATATATATATATATATATATACAACACTTTGTTTAGCATCAATAATAGTAAGAAATAGAATGGCATCGACACAATGTTGAAGAAGTAAATGAAAGAAGATAGTGTACCAAAATTTGCCTGCAGCTCTTTGGTGACATCATCCCTACCATTAGAGACCGTAGACTCCCTTTCATTAATAGGGAATGGAATGGATGTAGGACAATATTTGATTCTTTAAGAGAGCATGAGAGAGAAGTGTAAAATCTGGTTCGCGTGTAGTGTACAGAAGAGATAAGGTACCTACTATTCATGCTAAAAGAACACTAATGTAGAA
>SEYY01019821.1:30000-38677 GCA_009176605.1 Armadillidium nasatum
GGTATAATATTACTTTATATAGCAAAATTTTTTACCAATTTGTTTATATTATACAAAAGTATAATAATAATTAATAATATATATATATAATATATATATATATATATATATATATATATATATATATATATATATATATATATATTATATATATATATATATATATATATATATATATATATATATATATATATATATATATATATATATATATATATATATATATATATATATATATATATATATATTATATATATATATATTATATATATATATATATATATATATATATATATATATATATATATATATATATATATATATATATATATATATATATATATATATATATATATATATATATATATATATATATATATATATATATATATATATATATATATATATATATATATATATATATAATATATATATATATATATATATATATATATATATATATATATATATATATATATATATATATATATATATAGATACCCCTAAAATTTTAAAGAAAATTTTTGATACGAAAACGAAATTTATTGGAATAACAATTTTAAAGGTTTAAAACAATTCTTGTCATATAAATTTAATGGTACAAAGGAATCTTTCACTGTTTATTAGGCCAAGCAACATTATCGCGGATACAAAAATAGTTATAAAAGTATTACTGATCATTCCTATATTAAATTATCATCTGTTTTTATAAAGGTTATTGGAGTTAGGAATTAGTATTCGTTTTTAGGGAAATTGTCATTCGTAGTCTCTGTTTAGGAAAGAGAGTTTTACCCTTTGAAATTCGGGATTCCTTTAATACCTGAATCTACTAGTAGTTAAAAGTAAACTTTTCATCCAGCATTCCCTCTCTATCTTCACTTCTAGGAGAGTCAAAATCACGGCAGTCTCATTCTAAACTAAAAGAATTTTACCCCTATGACGTTTTAATTAAATTAATGTCTCTTTGTCTAGAAGTACCATTCACACTTCTCTGACGATTCAAATAGTGCTGGAACGCAGCATTTGGCTGACAACATCTAGCTAGACCAGGGTCCATATGAACCCCAAGGTGACCCCATGGATCCCCAGGGAACCACAGAAGCTTTGAGGTGGTCTTCAATGGAAAAAATGTTATTTCGAGAGTCTATAATATGAGCTAAAGGCTCCATGTAAAATATTATAAATAAATAATATTATAAGTTAGGACTTAGAGGGTCCACAAGCAAGTGGACGAGATAAACAAACAAACTTATTATAATCTAAAAAATAGCTTCTTAAAAGATAGGACCATAATATTTTGGATCTTCGCTAATTATAGCGACACTCACAGACGACAATTACTGAAAATGTTAGAAATATGCTGTAAATTAGAAAAACGTTAACAAAAAGCAGTGGGATATCCCCCCACATTCATCCTCACCTGCCTGAAAATGAAATTAAGTGCTCGCAAATTTCGTATTTATAACATTCGTCTATGGAGGCTCTTATCAATAATACCAACCCCAATTAATTGTCATGAAATTTATATGAAATGTTTGTAACGACGAGTTGTAAAGATAGAAAAACGTTTTAAAAAAATCCTCGAAAAACGAACTTGAT
Source organism: Armadillidium nasatum (assembly GCA_009176605.1). NCBI lineage: Eukaryota > Metazoa > Arthropoda > Malacostraca > Isopoda > Armadillidiidae > Armadillidium > Armadillidium nasatum. The sequence continues at coordinate 31,600 of SEYY01019821.1, forward strand.
GAAGCTTCAAAGAATGAAAATTTTAAAAATAACCCTCGAGAAATGAGACCGATGAAGTTTCAAAGAAGGAAAATTTTTAAAATAAGCCTCGAGAAATGAGCCTGATGAAGTTTCAAAGAAGGAAAAATTTTAAAATAAGCCTCGAGAAATGAGCCTGATGAAGTTTCAAAGAAGGAAAATTTTAAAAATAATCCTCGAGAAATGAGCCTGATGAAGTTTCAAAGAAGGAAAATTTTTAAAATAAGCCTCGAGAAATGAGCCTGATGAAGTTTTAAAGAAGGAAAATTTTTAAAATAAGCCTCGAGAAATGAGCCTGATGAAGTTTCAAAGAAGGAAAATTTTTAAAATAACCCTCGAGAAATGAGCCTGATGAAGCTTCAAAGAAGGAAAATTTTAAAAATAAAATAAGCCTCGAGAAATGAGCCTGATGAAGTTTCAAAGAAGGAAAATTTTTAAAATAAGCCTCGAGAAATGAGCCTGATGAAGTTTCAAAGAAGGAAAATTTTTAAAATAAGCCTCGAGAAATGAGCCTGATGAAGTTTCAAAGAAGGAAAATTTTTAAAATAAGCCTCGAGAAATGAGCCTGATGAAGTTTCAAAGAAGGAAAATTTTTAAAATAAGCCTCTAGAAATGAGCCTGATGAAGTTTCAAAGAAGGAAAATTTTTAAAATAAGCCTCTAGAAATGAGCCTGATGAAGTTTTAAAGAAGGAAAATTTTTAAAATAAGCCTCTAGAAATGAGCCTGATGAAGTTTTAAAGAAGGAAAATTTTTAAAATAAGCCTCTAGAAATGAGCCTGATGAAGTTTCAAAGAAGGAAAAATTTTAAAATAAGCCTCGAGAAATGAGCCTGATGAAGCTTCAAAGAAGGAAAATTTTTAAAATAAGCCTCGAGAAATGAGCCTGATGAAGTTTCAAAGAAGGAAAATTTTTAAAATAATCCTCGAGAAATGAGCCTGATGAAGTTTCAAAGAAGGAAAATTTTTAAAATAAGCCTCGAGAAATGAGCCTGATGAAGTTTCAAAGAAGGAAAATTTTTAAAATAAGCCTCTAGAAATGAGCCTGATGAAGTTTCAAAGAAGGAAAATTTTTAAAATAACCTCGAGAAATGAGCCTGATGAAGTTTCAAAGAAGGAAAAATTTTAAAATAAGCCTCGAGAAATGAGTCTGATGAAGTTTCAAAGAAGGAAAATTTTTAAAATAAGCCTCGAGAAATGAGCCTGATGAGGTTTCAAAGAAGGAAAATTTTTAAAATAAGCCTCGAGAAATGAGCCTGATGAAGCCTCAAAGAAGGAAAATTTTTAAAATAAGCCTCTAGAAATGAGCCTGATGAAGTTTCAAAGAAGGAAAATTTTTAAAATAAGCCTCGAGAAATGAGCCTGATGAAGTTTCAAAGAAGGAAAATTTTTAAAATAAGCCTCGAGAAATGAGCCTGATGAAGTTTCAAAGAAGGAAAATTTTTAAAATAAGCCTCGAGAAATGAGCCTGATGAAGTTTTAAAGAAGGAAAATTTTTAAAATAAGCCTCGAGAAATGAGCCTGATGAAGTTTCAAAGAAGGAAAATTTTTAAAATAACCCTCGAGAAATGAGCCTGATGAAGTTTCAAAGAAGGAAAAATTTTAAAAATAACCCTCGAGAAATGAGCCTGATGAAGTTTCAAAGAAGGAAAATTTTTAAAATAAGCCTCTAGAAATGAGCCTGATGAAGTTTCAAAGAAGGAAAAATTTTAAAATAAGCCTCGAGAAATGAGCCTGATGAAGCTTCAAAGAAGGAAAATTTTTAAAATAAGCCTCGAGAAATGAGCCTGATGAAGCTTCAAAGAAGGAAAATTTTTAAAATAAGCCTCGAAAAACGAACTTGATGAAGCTGCAAAGAATGAAAATTTTAAAAATAACCCTCGAGAAATGAGCCTGATGAAACTGCAAAGAAGAAAAATTTTAAATATGAATCTCGAGAAATGAGCCTTAAAATATTTTAAAATTTGATATTCATAATATGTAAAATTAAATATTATTGCTAAATGCTTCTTTTTATTATTTTATAAGCTGAAGGTGTTTATTAATTAATTAGCAACAGAAAAGAAATAGTGCTTCACTATTCTTTCCTTTCTTTGCATTAATCTTTTACTCAAGAGCTATTTCCGCTATGCTCAATCTTACAAGCTGTAGTTTATTATTTTTTTTCTATTGTACGTTATAATAAGGTACAGTATAATCAATGCTTTTTCGTCTAATTTTTTGAGGGTTCCGATGGTTTCGAATATCCTTTTTCTAATTTACAAAATATTTAAATATTTTCAGTAAGTGTCATTGAAATCAGCGACCGTCACAATAATTGATAAGGTTATATATATATATATATATATATATATATATATATATATATATATATATATATATATATATATATATATATATATATATATATATATATATATATATATATATATATATATATATATATATATATATATATATATATATATATATATATATATATATATATATATATATATAATAATATATAATAATATATATATAATATATATAATAATATATATAATATATAATAATAACTTACATTCACGTTTTTAATTGTGTTTTCCAGACTGAAAATATTTTCCAGATTCAAATATAAACATTAGAAATTTTTTTGCCAATTGAAGAGTATAACAAAAGAAAGTCGAGTTAACTTAACTTACCTTATGAACAAATTAGAAGAACGAAAAAAGGATAAAAACTAACCTTTTTATCCAAATTACGAGAACGAAAAAGGATAAAAACTAACCTTTTTATCCAAATTACGAGAAGGAAAAAGGATAAAAACTAACCTTTTTATCCAAATTACGAAAAAAAAGGGTAAAGAAAAGATATCCTTTACGAAGAAAAAGGATAAAAACTAACCTTTTTATCCAAATTACGAGAATGAAAAAAGGGTAAAAACTAACCTTTTTATCCAAATTACGAGAACGAAAAAGGGTAAAAACTAACGTTTTTATCCAAATTACGAGAATGAAAAAGGGTAAAAACTAACCTTTTTATCCAAAGAAAGAAGTCCAAGATTTTTTCCAGCCAAAACTTTGTACATCAGAGAAAGATCGTCGACGTATTTGCAAAGAGGTCCCGTGACACTGTAAGAGTTGTAAAGGCCAATCAAGTTCGGTTCTGCTCCTTTATTGCTTACCACATCTAAAATGATTAATTAAATATAGTCCATCACAAAGACAGATAAATGCTATGATGAGTATCTTAAAAAAAAAAAAAAAAAAAAAAAAATAAAAATAAAAATAAAAAATAAAAAAAAAAACATCATCCTGTTTCATAAAATATAATGAATTTTTTTTAATATAATTTTAATATAATGAAAGCTACCTACGAATTAAAATTTTATGAATCTACAACTATGATAAATAATATATATATATATATATATATATATATATATATATATATATATATATATATATATATATATATATATATATATATATATATATATATATATATATATATATATATATATATAATATATATATATATATTTTATATTTTTTTTTTTTTTTTTTTATATTTTTTAAAAAATAAATAAATAAATATAAAATAAATATTAAATAAATAAAAACAATAAGTGACTAAGTAAGTACATAATTAATTTTTTAAATGTTCATAACAAACACGAGTGAACAGACCTGAAGTTGGTTTGTGACCAAAAATGCCATTAAAGAAACTCGGAAGCCGAATAGAACCTCCAAGATCAGAGCCAATACTCATTGGAGTTCCGCAAGCGCACTGGAGACTTGCCTTTAAACAGAGGAAAAGATCAGATTAGATAAAATTTTAGAAAATGTGTTTCTAAATTCAAAAAATAAAGTATTAAATAAAGTCTACTTTTTTTCTCTCTCCACTCACAGGTACAATCTTTTTCAAGGAGGGGACATAATGCCGTTTACCGTGGCTCAAACGGTAAAAGTGATTGACTCACGTGCTTGAGGGCGCCGGTTCGATCCCACTTCGGGATCCTAGGTATATACTACCTAGAAAAGTTCCTCTCCTCGAATAGGGCAATGCCCGTGAGATGTGAACTTTTATTTAAAAAAAAAAAAAAAAAAAAAAAAAAAAAATTAAAGATATTAAAATTAATTAAAATCCACCCAATCCCGAACCTAAAGTAGATCCCTCAGGTGGGCGAAGACAGAGGATTTAAAAAGGAGTAGGTTAAATACAGCAGAAAAAAACAGAAGAAGGTAGAGAGATTCCACAGAACAGATGTGGCTGGAAAGAAGGAGGTGCCACAACGTGCAAACCTAGAGTTTGCAATGCTCACACAAAAATTCATGTGCAAGCAAGGCACCCCTTGTGCTGCGAGAGCGACACAATTTAAAGAAGGGATTTTGTTTCTTTACATTTCTATTAAGTAAATTCTAGGAATTTCAACCCTGAAGAGCTTCAAGAACCCCATTTCTTGCTTCATTCAACCTCAGCTTCATCTCTAGCTTCAACTCCAATTCTAATTCTAACTCAAATTCTCCTCTGATTCCTATTTTAAAATATTTCTTCCCGATAGAGATAAATGTCCGTTTTTGATTTCCTGATTGTGCTTTTCGAACTTATTAGAAATCCATTAAGCCTAATTTTCAACCTTTTGAACACTGTGCTTCTTTTGATCAGCCAAATATACATGTAATCATTTCATACGAAATAAGAAACATGCAAATTTGTTTATCTGAGTATAAATCTTTCCAGTAACGACTTTATAAAGTCACTAATATTTTAATGAATTGAATCTCCCAGGACCTTTAGTTTTTGGGAATGCTGGCTGGTTTTTGAAGCTCAGGATTAAAATCTTTTTGACTCACACACATGGTATTTATTCGTTGAAGGATTGCTGATAGATACTTCCAGAAGATCAGTTTACCAACAAAAGAGGATATGACTTTTATTCAGATCATTTTACTTTGACAATGTGATTCATAAAGAGTAAATTCTTCTCCAGAAAAGGCTGTCGATAAAATTACCTCTAATGTCACCATTTGTGATGGCCTTTTCCTTCAGCTCATTAGTACGAAATGTCCAGGAAAAAAACATCCTTTTCGTTCAATCATAGGATTTCAATAATAATAAATTTTTATTTGCACATGCTTTTTACAGTCTAACTTTTAATGCCTGCCTTCAAAAGAAGATAAAAAGAAACTTGTTGAGAATTCAAAATATTGTTTGTTGAAAGAAACTCAGTTAGTTCGTATAAGCGCGAAAGAACACTAAAATACATTTATTTATTTTTAATTTAGACTGCTTGAAAGATCTATGAATTGTAAGGTGAAATTTCAGTGTTTCGAAGTCAGAAAAAAGCACCAGTTACTATTGACTTGCCTTTGGCACTAAATCCAGGATGAGAATCAGCATAATTGAATGAATGTAATAATAAAACTTGTAAAAATAATACTTTGCAATTCTAAATGTAATTAAACCCACTGATAATTATTTGAGGGAAGAATTTTTAATACATTAAAATGTTTTGGAGCTCAAGCCAGTTAAACACTATTGTATATAACAGATTAGAGAAATATTCAGAAAAACATTGAACTGGCATTCAATTTGTCTGATTTTTAGTTGATCTAGAGGAACAAATGTTGGGACTTTGTACTTGAAGACTAACAGACAAATATAAAAAAAATAAAATTGATAGTGTAGTCGCATTGGAAATACTTACGTATGATTTAAAAAAAAAAAAAAAAAAAAACGAAAATGTCAACTAGAAGTGTAAAAAAAAAAAAAACGAAAATGGCAACTAGAAGTGTAAAAAAAAAAAAACGAAAATGGCAACTAGAAGTGTGGGTTAATTGACAAGAGATTTTCGAAATTAATATAGCAAAATAAGACTACAATGACAAAAGAATGAATAATTGCAAATTTGGGAGAAATGAATTGATGAAATGAATAAAAAAAAATGAAACTCTTTATCAAATTTTTCTGTAGAATTAATCAGCATTAGAAAAGAAGGACAATTTGCTGGCATTATTCTCAACGAACAATAATCAAAAACAAAATTTAAAAGTGAAGAGATAAATCTGGGATAGTGTTACCAGTTCGGAATTTTACTAAATAAAAAAAAAAATTTTTTTGAAAATTTAAATATTTAATATTATGTGCATGAGAATAGTTTAATGAAAAATAAAATAGAGATAAAATAAGCGAAATAAATATTAGCATAAGACTGAACAGAGATATTGTTGAAAGCAAAAATGCAAAAAAAAAAAATAATATAAAAAAGAGAGAATTTTGCAAAAAAAAATATCCCAAATTAAAAAGGACTGAAAATAACGTCTCATTAGAAGAATTAAGGGAAAATTTAATAAAATGTTTGAAGAATTAATTATTCAAAGAGCAAAATATAACATAGAAAACTTTTAATGAAAATGATCGTAAGACAAAAAAAACACGTAAGATAGAAATAGAAAAGAGAGTGGAGGAGTACCTGAAAAACTAATCAAAACATTCGTTATCTCACAAACGCGTGTTTATATATGAAAAGTTAATCATACCTCTCCTCCTGAAGATCCTCCAGGCATACGATTGACATCATAAGCACAGTTAGTTCTTCCATAAACTGTGTTGGACGACTCCCACCACATGCAAAGTTCCGGAACGTTTGTCACACCCAAGTTAATAGCACCAGCTTCTTTCATCAGTCGAACGCTTTCGGCATCTTCTTCTGCAACGTGATCTTTTCTTGACCACATTCCACATGTGTGTTTTAAACCTATAATACAGTGGTTTAGTTTAGCTAAAAATTGGTTGATAACGTTCTGCAAAGTTATGAGCATTTAAAAAGTGAAAAGCCTTTTAACCATTTTATTTTTAGTGTTAATAAAAACTAGTTAAATGAAATACTATATTTTAATATATTACTCTTTAAATGGCCATTAAGTTCTTAATAAAAACGAATATATATATATATATATATATATATATATATATATATATATATATATATATATATATATATATTATATATATATATATATACCTCGCTTACCCCGACATTTTTTTACACAAAGTAGAATAAATAAACATTATCATA
>SEYY01019822.1:0-20000 GCA_009176605.1 Armadillidium nasatum
ATATATATATATATATATATATATATATATATATATATATATATGGCTTAGGTGGAGATTGTTTCTGAGTTTCGATATTTTTTATGTAGATATTTTTATTTTAATCGATACTTTTCCTGCCTATAACTTTTTTTTATAACTCAGTTTCGTTTCATAGCTCAGTTTCCTTTCTTTCACTGTCATTGTAGTGCGTTCTTGTTATTCCTTAAATATGAATCTTCAAGATATATATATATATATATATATATATATATATATATATATATATATATATATATATATATATATATATATATATATATATATATTTTTTATTTGTGATGTAATACGGCCCTAAAATATGTCGTCCAAACGTTCTTCTATGCATTACAAACTCTTTATATTCTCTTTTTTTACGGCAACTTCGGTAGTTCAGGTTATGATAAGTCAAATTAGGTTCTGCTAGAAAAGTAAGTAATAATAATTGTGTGTATGTCTAGTAATAGTACCTCTGGCAACTCTCTTGTTTACGATAGGCTTCTCCGATATTTTAGATTTTCGATATTTTTTAACAATCGAAACTCAGAAACAATCTCCACCTTTACCTATATATATATATATATATATATATATATATATATATATATATATATATATATATATATATATATATATATATATATATATATATATATATATATATATGGTATAAAGTATAAAGTGTAAATTTTTTTATATTGTTTTCTTATCAGATTAACCTTTTTTTAATTTTTTTGAAAATGAAGATGAATCCCAGTGATAGAAATTTATGATTAGAAGAGGAAATATTTGGTTTTATCTTGAAGAGAATTTCATTTTGAAAACTGCTTTTTCATAATGAACATAGAATTACTGGGTATGTAATTTAATGTTTTTAAAATTTTTATAAAATTTTAATTTATTACCTTATCACTTGTTTATTCTCTAAATTACTTAAAATAAAATGTCTTTGGAAGATAACTCTTGAATAGGGGACAAAGAAGAAATTTCTGTGTAATGTTTTAATTACAATGAAGAAACTGGAAAGAAATGAACAAACAGTATTTATTTATTTTTACCTGCCATAGTTAAAATTATAAATCAAAAAAATAGATTCTCTGACATTAATAAATTGCTAAAGTGAAAGTTTATTGTAGTATATCATTTTTAAAAAACATATGGGCATAGAGACTCCAGATGTTTGGCTAAGTGCTTCATCCTCAGAAAGAATACAGTTTTAAATTTGAGTTACATGGTTCTAGCATAATAAAGATTCTGTTCTCCCGCAACTGCATCTAAATAATAAAATATTTATTAACCAAGAATGAATTGCAACTACAGTTATAGAAATTTCCAGCTTTGATCTATAAAGCATTCCCTGAAAAAAAAAAAAAAAAAAATTTTTATATATATATATATATATATATATATATATATATATATATATATATATATATATATATATATATATATATATATATATATATATATATATATATATATATATATATTTATTACAACCGCTCCCAGGAAGGGTCAAGACCCTGTCATTGGGGCCAGCACTTTTCTGTCTTACAAAATTCCTTCCACTCTAAGCTCCTTCATTGACAGGATTCCATGTCTTCTCAATGAGTCCTCCACCAAGTTCTTCCATCTCTTTCTCTTGGTCTTGCCCCATCTGGTCTCTTCCTTTCAACTCTCCTCTCTTGCATCTTTTTCAGATGTCCCCACCACCTCAGTGTGGCTGTGTCCATTTTATTCAGCATGGCCCTTACCCCAGCCTCCTCTCTTTTGTTTCTTTGTCTCTCTCTTCTGGTCTTGCCTTCTATCTTTCTTAATACTTACATCTCCGCCGACTATATTCTACTATCCTCCCTTATGGTTATACTCTATATCTGCTCTTACAGTTTAAGATCAGTGATAACCATTCTCAAATAAAACCCCTTTTCACTTCCACACTCATTTGTACTGAGGGATATCTGCTCTTACAGTTCCCCTGTACTGAGCTATTCTACTTGTGATCTCCTGCTCATTTCCTTCTCCTTTTCCAAATACATTTCCCAGATGCATATATTTCTCCACCTTCCTTATATTAGTCCCCTTCATGACTACTCTAAGCTCTTCCTCTTTTTCGTCTCTACTGGCCACCATGATCTCCATCTTTTCTGCATTCATAGTGAATCCCGCCTCTCACAAAACACATCACCACTTCTCTCAACCTATCTCCATCTTCTCTTATCTTTATATATATATATATATATATATATATATAATATATATATATATATATATATATATATATATATATATATATATATATATATATATATATATATATATATATATATATATATATATATATATATATATATATATATATATTAAAATACAAAATTATTTTAAAAACAAAAAAAATATTGAATTTATATTGGTATTTTTATTTTTTAATTTTTGACAGAATCTTTTGGCCAGAATCATCCGGAAGAATTTGATGGTGTTTTAGATTGTGTTTCTCTTGCAGTAACATGTTCTTTTAACCGTTGGGGTTCTTTACTTGCTGTTGGGTGCAATGATGGTCGTATTGTAATTTGGGATTTCTTGACAAGAGGAATTGCCAAGATAATAAGTGCTCATGTTCATCCTGTCTGCTCTTTGAGGTAATCTGCTAAAAAGGAATGGATTTTTAAATCAAAATTTTGTTTCTTAAATATCTTTAAAAGTTTTTCTTTGATATATTTATTTATTTTTTTTTTTTTTTTTTTTTTAATTTTTTTTTTTTATTTAGAAATTATAAGTTTTTTAGGTTAAATATTAAATGTTTGAATTTATGATTACCAAATAATTTTGAAATTGTTTATAAAGCAAAATTTTACTATAAAGTTCTGTAATGTTTTCATTTTTAAATATTTTAAATATTTTATGACATAAGGACAAAAATAAAAATAAGACATTCCATTAATTTTTTGTTGCATTTATAATTCTTCCTATTGAATTTCCTGGTTAAAATGTGCTAGCCTGACCATTGAAAATCATAGCAAGATATCTTTTTATCACAGAAAACTTTATTAGGCTTAAACAGCAAATGAGTGCGGAAGTGAAGAGGGTGACATTTGAGAATATATTAACACTTCAGAAATGATTAAATCTGCTTTTTTTTTATCTTTTATTTTATCTATTAAAAATTTTATTTACTCCCTTTCCTTATCACATATTCTCAGTCATTTGTTCTGTCACATAGGCTGGAAAATTTTAAAATAGATCTTACAATATGAAGGAAGATTTACTGTATGATTTTTCATTTGATGGGAATATTCAGTTATGCTATATAAAAAAGTATATTTTAATAAGTAATTCACAAGATGCTTTAACTACGTGTTGATGCATTTATATAGAATAAAACAGAATAAGAATAGATGTTAACTTCTCTATGTTTTCTTTCATTAAACTTTGTTTTGTGGGTGTATGCATGTTTGGTGATAGTATTTTTTAAAAATTATTTCTTTGTTTTAATAATTGAACAGAATGTTGTCTTCTTTTATAGTTGGTCAAGATCAGGTCAAAAACTTGTGAGCGTTTCAACAGATAATAATGTTTGCATATGGGACGTTCTTAGTGGAGAGTGTGATATGAAGTACCGTTTTCCTTCACCAATATTAAAAGTAAGATATAATTTATTTCTATCCCTTTTCCTTTACTTTTAGTTATATTGATTGATTCTGTCTGTTCATTTAACTGTTTAAAATCCTCGACCACTTTTTATCGCAGAAAACTTTATTAGGCTTAAACAGTAAATTCAACTTTTCTGATAAAATTCTTGATAATTTTGGAGAAGAAAATCCTTTCGGTAGTGTTGAGGTGTCCTTATCCTCCCTTTTAAGTAGCCTCCATTTTCTATATCAAGTTTTTTATTCTGGCTTTTCACAAGCGAGAATTCTTTCATCCCATCCTTGATACTGCCAGGAAAGAATCCAGTCTTAACAAAGAGCCAAAGAATGTAATTTTCTTTAGCAACCCTCAGATTGGCATTGTTCTAGCCCACTTCCAGGGCTTGATCCCTTTGGTGATTGATTTAAGCCACTTTGCTGTGGCCTCTCCATCACTATTAATTAAATACTGTTTTGGCATAAAAATATAGCTGTGGATTTGAAGCGATATGTCCCCTCTGGATTCTTCAGCTTTACCAAGATGTCCTCCTAAATGACATTCAACTGTTCTGTCATTGTCAGGAGGGTTTCTGGTTCTAGGAAATATTTATTGACTATCCCAATTTTTATATTGTTAGTCGGTCTCTGTGCTGAGCATGAAGTTTTACCTTCCCCTCAAGTATCAGCCCTGGACCTCTTAATTAATATGCCCTTCTGGAGTAGAGCCCGTTGACCAATCTCTTTTCTGCTGATCATATCTTTAGAGGCTCAGTGGCCTTCTTGCGGGTCTCCATAACCATCGGAGCCTCTTACAGATGGTTGTATTACTCGGAGCTGTTTGAATGACTCCTCTAGTTCTTCCAATCTGTCACCCAAGGGTTTCTTATTGGAGGAAGAAGTTCCAACTTCTACTTCTCTGGTAGAGCCAGTACAGCACTCCCCAGGAGTGTCTTTGACCAGTTTTGGTTGAGGCTTGATTTCCTCTGTGATTGATGAACTTGAGGTATCACCTCCCTGAGATTTTATTATAGTATTCATGCACTATTGATAAAGCGAGGTATTATTTGGTCACCTGCAGTAGGGCCTCACTTTGGTATGGGAAGGTTAAATTTGAACAGGATTTCACCTGATTTCTGAGTTCACATACTTGAGAACCAGCTTAACCCTTGGTGAATGCTGTTCTGCATTGGCTCGGGGGACAGGCTTTAGTATCAGGCAAGAACGCCATCTTAATCCCCTCCTCCACAGCAAGGCAGCCCATCTTTGAGGGGTTTCGTTTTACTTAAAATGTCTTAATATTTACCTGCACAACCAACTAATTCTCTAAGGTTTTGAAAATATAAATGGTGGTTGCCTTTTCTGTTATTTCACGTTCTTTTCTAGATCGTCGATAAAATACAGGTATGTTTATTTTAACTGGGTTGTTTCTGTTTGAGTGTTAGTGTTATACCTGAAAGATGAATGCCAGATGAGAGCTTGAAAGCTTGTATTCAATTTAAAAACTGTTCAAAGTTTTTTTATTGTATTAAATATTTCATGAAGGGATTTCTAATTTTACAATATATACACAGTTATTGCATATATAATATATATATATATATATATATATATATATATATATATATATATATATATATATATATATATATATATATATATATATATATATATAGGGACGGAACGATACCAAAATTTTTACCGATACCGATACCTAAAAGTTTACAGGTACCGATACCTGAAAATATACCGATACTTACCGATACCGATACTTTATCCATTCATATACCAAAATTTTTACCGATACTAAGAATTTCAAATTAACCACCGATACCTGAAAATATACCGATACTTACCGATACCGATACTTCACTCCATCCCTAATATATATATATATATATATATTTGAATTTAAACTAGGGGTAATTTATTTTGTGAATATGAGGGATGGTGCAAATGTTCCAAAGTTCTATAAAAGATACCTTTATGCTAAGCAATAATATATCAACAGAAATACTTCGTTTCGTCTTAACTATGTAGGTGGCATCACAGCCACTGCACTTTTATTTCTGATGAACATAAAGGTATGGGAAGTTTTTCTTTAACTTTGAAGAACCTTCCCAATTTTATTTTCATTAGAGAACATTATATATATATATATATATATATATATATATATATATATATATATATATATATATATATATATATATATATATATATATATATATATATATATATATATATATATATATATATATATATATATATATAATTGTTCACAAGAATGAATAATTTTATACTGTTTTATTAACAGGTTCAATTTCATCCTAGAAACGAAAAAATAATATTAATATGCCCAATGAGGCATCCTGGAGTACTTTTAAAAATTGATGAAGGTCATGAGGTTATTCCACTCGATGATGAGGTATGTCCAGAATTTATTTATTTATTTCTTCCAACATTAGATTTATTTTTTACTTTTTAAAAAAGACTTCCTACATAATGAAATTTAAAAAGTTCACCCAAGCCACAGGTGAGTGCAGATGTTGGCTTTAAAGAGAGGAGGATTAAATATAGCAGGAAAAACTGGTAATGACAAGAAGTTCCCCCAAATTATAGTTAATTATATTAACAAGCAAGTCTGGAGTGTTCAATATTCATGCACTCATATGAAGGCAAGGCACCCTTGTGAACGAGAGACCTACACAATAATAGCACAAGACATATTGAAAGCCTTCGATGAGTGTTGCACAAAACTTTGATTTCCAAACTTCTTTCTTTTGGAATCTCTCTTCCTTATCATTGTGACCCTCTCTGATTTCCTTTCTGGTCATTCAATAGCAGCTATTGCAGATGGCCACCGTTCTTCTTTAAACCTATAAATAGTGGTTTTCCTTCAAGGATTTGTCTTAATCTCCAACTCTTTTTCTACTCTTCATTAATGACCTCTATTACTTCATCACCTATCCACCCTATACCGATGACTCCACCCTTCATTACTCCTTTCACTTCTAAAGATGCCCTTCCAAAGCAGATAATTGACACAAGAAGAGTGGCCTTGAAACATCTGGATCTTTCTCATATTTGAAATTGGGGCAGAGAAAACATGGTCTTTTTTAATACCTCAAAAAACTCAATTCCTCCATCTTACTACTTGACAGAACCTTCCACACAACTATGGTATCTTCTTCGAAAACAACTCTACTCAAACCTTCATATCCTCAATATTCTTGGTGCTTCTTTTCTTTGATCTTTCTTGGAAAATACAACTTTCTTTCTAACAAGCTTCTAAAAGCTTGGGTGTTCTGAGGCGCCTTTGTGATTTTTTTTACTCCACCCCAGTTTCTTGCTTTTTTAAGGATGTTCTCCCTTTTATAGAGTATTCCTCACACATTTAGGATGGTTTCACACTACAGCTCTTCCTCAAATAGGTGAAGTCTAAGGGCTTTTCGTTTTGAAAACTCTTTTGCTCGTACTAAACTCTCCAATCTCTTACTGCCAATCGAATTGTTGCGTCACTCTATACTATCGCTATTATAACACATACTGCTCCAACCACAGACTTAACCGCTATGCTTGGTCTTACATGTACTCTACTTGATAAAGTCTGAAACACACTCCCTTATCTATTTTTCCAACTTCTTTGACTTGCACACTTTTAAATGCTGTGTATTGGTATATGTCATCCAATTAATGACCAGATTTCTGGTAGTTTCCCGAACTGATGGAAATTAGTAGACCTCTGGCCTTTGCCTACCAGAATATATATTATATATATATAATATATATATATATATATATATATATATATATATATATATATATATATATATATATATATATAATATATATATATATATATATATATATATATATATATATTTTAGGGATGGAGCGATACCCAAAATTTTTAACATACCAAAACCTCTAAAATTTACTGATACTGATACTAATTTTTTTGCTGAACTCATGAAGATTGAAACAAGATTGAAAGTATTCAATAATTAAAATTTAGGTTTTCTGCTATCAGTAATACATCTAGCTATTTTTTAGTCGCATTGTTAAACAATAAAATTGATTGGTGAAAATAAGATTGGTGCCACCAAAACTTTGCATCTGACTTGCCCTAGTGTAGAGGTGGGCTTTTTGATAGTACATGCCAAAATTGGCAGAATCTCTTGACACAAAATATTTTCCATGTGCCAACCAAATTTTTTAATATATATAACTTCAGTTATGAATGCATCTAAAACTAACGTAAATAACTTTTTTTTGTTTCTCCATCCTGGAGGTTCTTTCACAATTTTTTTCAAGTTAGTAATTACAACAATAAATCACAAGTTTTAATAAGACTCAGGGAACACCTCACAAAAGTGTGACTCAAAGTCAACTGACCTTCCTCCGGTGCGTGCAGCCATTTTTTATAGCCTAATGAGAAATTTTTTTCCTTTTTTAACAAATAGGCTAACTTGCACACGTCGGAACTCTGTCCCTGTGGGCTAATCCTCTTAAAGATGCTCCCTAGAATAATTAAAAAAATTGTTTGACATGCCAGAATGAATTTATTTCCATGCCATGCTTGGCACGCATATTATATGGTCTATTTTCTTCATTACTTTCTGGAACATTCGCTGTGTTCAATACAATTTTCATTTTGTTGAACACTACACCTCTTCTTTTAGACCTAACCTCTTATTCTTTGACAGAAATTCAGGTGCTTGAGTGTTCTCATAGCAAACCATTTTCTGTTTCATCTTACTGTTTCTATCTTCAATTTTCAGCCAAAGGAGGTTATATATTGTGCATATGTGGCCCACGAATTATGTTTACTCTCATGTCTCTAATCTGGTCTCCTGAATTTTCCACCTTGTGGATTAAAGCTCTATTGTCATTCTACATCTAAATTAATTTTTTTTTTTTTTTTTTTTTTTTTTACTGACCATCTAAACTCCAAAACAGAGACACATTCTATCTTCTTCCTTTCTCAGAAATTATCATATTAGATGATTTCAATGTTCACCTGCCGCCAATGACTTTCTTCTAGTTTTCATGATTCAGCCAGGTGAATGTGCCTTTCAATTCCCCATCCAAAACGACCTTGAGTAGTGGGTGCAGCTCCCTACTAGTATCCCTGATCGTCTTGGAGATAAACCCAACATTCTAGACCTTTTTTTAAACTTCTAATCCTTCCCTTATACTTTCAAACTCTGTCCTCTTCTAGGTTCTTTCTTATCTCTGTATCCTCTTCTATCTTTTCAAGTCTTCCGCAAGAAAGACTCCTGTGTATTTTGAGGAAACGTTTGTGACATTTCGGTGCTCAAACTGGTCAGACTTTTGGTCATACTTCTTTGATTTCCTGTGGAATGATTATCACTTCTGTAACATGGAGACTACATTTTAAAAATCTTTCCCTTTCTACTAAACTTTACAAACCTTGGTTTAACTCTGCTTATTCTCATGCTATTTGTCGCAGGGATGCTGCCTTCAGGAATTATCATTGTTTTCAAACTTCAGAAATCGTGCAATTTATATTTCATCCCGAAATCGTAAAAATCTGTTCTTGTTCTTTGTAACACCAAAAACTCATTTCTCAATAATAAAATGCAGTAATTTTCCTGACTCTTTCCTCTTTCAGACAGTTTGCAAAAAAAATTTCAACTCAAACTTTGGCTTCTTCCTCTTTCCCTCTACTAGTATTTTCTTTCAGCACAATTGCTGTTTTACCTTCTTCAAAAGCTAAACTTTTTGCTCAGACTTTTGCCACTAATTCAACTTTAGATGATTTCGGAGCTATACCTCCTCCTTCAACCCTCCCCTACCCCCCAACTCATTTATATTTAAAATTGTAATTTCTTCTAAAAAAGTCCATTTCTGCTCTCTCTTAGCTTTACACTAAGAAGGCGTACGGTACTGATGATATCCCACTTGTGGTTCTCAAAATTTATGCTTTTTAGCTTGCATCCTGCTTTGGCAAAATATTTTGTTTCTGTCTTTCTACTTCAGCCTTCCCTTCTTGCTGGAAACGTGCTCTCATTCAACATGTGCCGAAAAAGAAGGGGACCTCTCCAACCCTTCAGCTACCGTCCTATTTCTTCAATCTCCGTTCTTTCTAAAGTTTCTTGTTTAACGAAGTTTGGAAAAAATTCTAATCTTTTAATCTTATCTCTGATCGCAGCTTTCGTAAAAAAAAAAAGTTCTATTGGTGATTTTCTTTCCCTTCTCTCTGACTCTCGGTCCTCTCTCTCTGGCATTTTTAATAAATCTTTTGATGTCACGCAAGACATATCGAAAACCTCCGATAGAGTGTTGCACAAATCTTTGATTTTTAAACTTTCCTCTTTTGGAATTTATTCTCTCTGATTTTCTTTCCTGTGGTTCTATAGCAGCTGTTGTAGACTGCCACAGTTCTTTCTTTAAATATATTAATAGTGGTGTTCCTCAGGGATCTGTCCTAACTCTAACTCTTTCTAATTTTCATTAAAAACCTTCTCTCAGTTATTTAATCACATATCGCTTCTATGCCAATGACTCCACCCTTCATTACTCCTTCCAATTTGAAAGATGCCACTCCCAACGACAGTTAATTGATGCAAGAATGGTGACCTTGGACCAACTTACCTGTGATCTTTCTCGTATTTCAATCTGAAACAGAGAAAATAAGGTTGTTTTCAATGTCTCAAAAATTCAGTTCCTCCATCTCTACTCGGCACAACCTTCCACACAACTATGACATCTTTGAAAACCCACAACTTAAACCTTTGTCTGTTCTTTATTTTCTCAGTGTTTCTTTTTTTTGTGATATTTCTTAGAAAGAACACAATTTCTCTTTTTAAGCAAGCTTCCAAGAGGTTGGGTGTTTTTGAGGTGAGGCGCCTTCGTAATTTTTTCACACCACCCTAGTTGCTTGCTCTTTATAAGAAATATTGTTCACCCTTTTAGGAAGGATGCGTCACACATCTGGGATGGTCCACTCATACAGTTTTCCTTGTAAGGTGGAGTCTAGGGCTTCTTTACTTCTCTCTGTACTTTCTCTATTGCAATGAACGCTGCTCTTCTGAACTCTCTCATTACATACCCCCTCCACATCCACACACTTTTCTACACAGTTTCCAAATTTCTCTGTCGAACTCTGTAATGCTCAACAAACCTAACAGGTATGCTTCAATTTTTACATATATTCAACTGGTAAACATCGGAACACACTCCATTTATCTATTTTCCCAACTTTCTTTGACTTGCATATTTTCAAACATCGTGTATCTGAGACACGTCGGCCATTAACTGGCTGTGATTCTGACTTCCCTCCAACTCTGATGAAATTTGACCAGGTTTCCAGTATTTCCCCTACTCTGATGGAATTTGGTAGGGTTCTGGTCTTTGTCCACCAGAGGATATATATATATATATATATATATATATATATATATATATATATATATATATATATATATATATATATATATATATATATATATATATATATATATATATATATATAATATATATATATATATATATAATATGGAAAGTGACCACAAAAAATTTTTAAAGGTTAATGAAAAATTTAATGTTAAAGATAAAATATTTTTATGCATGAAACCTCATTCAATATCATTTTAATTAATCACCTTTTAAAGATTACATTCTTTTGGTCTTCATTTTTAATTTCCTGTGGCAGGTAATTATATAGTTTTGCATATATGTATAACAACTTGTCAAGCATTTGATTTGAACAAGCCAAGAAAGAGGGATGTTTATATGTTAAAAGTTTATTTTTCTTTATATCTGGGCGTTTTGATGGTTAGATCTTTGGAAATTACAGACATTGCAATAAATTATTTTATGAATTTAAATTATCATATTGTAGTAAATAATAATAATAAATGTTACATAGCAATTTTAGTATCAGTTTGTTTTAATTTTTTACTAATATTTTTAGGGTGATGTAAACATTGTCGCTTCTTTTAACCGCCGAGGAAATTATATTTATACTGGGAACAGTAAAGGGAAGATTCTGGCCTTAAGTTGTCCTGATTTGGAAATCAAAGCCTCCTTCCGTATAGTTCAAGGAGCAACGAGTGCTTCTGCAATCAAGAGCATTGAATTTGCAAGAAGAACTGAGTAAGTTTGTTTTTTAATTAATTTTTTTCTCTCTTTTGGTGATCAAAATACAGAGGCCTACCAGTTTCCACCTAGAGTTGAGGGAATATTAAAATTGGAGTTCAGTTAAAGGCTGACACGTCCTGCTATACTGCGTTTGAAGAATTGCAAATCAAAGGATGTTGAAAAAATAGATAAAGGAAGTATGCTCCAGGCTTTACCAGTAAAGTACATGAAAGATGGAGCATAATTGTTAAGTCTGTGGTCGGAGAGTTGGACCTTTCCCATTACCCAAAAATAAATTAAATAACCTCACTAACCAATTTACTACACTTACCCCCCTCTTCCACCAACATCTCTCTACTTATTCCATCCAAACCTGTCAATTTACCCCTCTTCACTTTCCTCAAAGCTTTACCTATCTTCCACCGAAATCCCACCCACAACCTCCTCTACCGTTTTACCCTTTCTCTGCCCAACACCTCAACCTCCCTCTTTACCTCACTCACATTTAAAAGCTTATTAAAATACTTTACCCATTTTGCTCTAACCTTCACTTTCCATTTCTGTCTTATTTCTCCATCTAATCCTTTTATCTCATCTCAATACCTCCCTCTTATTCCTTGCCTTATTCACCTCCTTCCAAAACATCATACTCCTTTCTCTAAAATCTCTACTATCTTATTACCCTATTTTTCATGTGATCTTTCTTTCGCCTTTACACTGCTAAACTCTTTTGGCTATCCTCTTCGTAACCTTATGTTTCCCAATCTTCTAACCTTTTTGTGCCCAAATACTTTTCAAATGCCTCCTTTTTTTCTTTTCTTTACTTTTACTACTTTTCACCTATACTCACCGCCATTCAGTTCCCTCCCTCCCTCCTCACCCCACAAACATTCCTTGCACTTTACAACATTGTCACCTTAAACCTCCTCCTCCATATATATATATATATATATATATATATATATATATATATATATATATATATATATATATATATATATATATATATATATATATATATATATATATATATATATATATATATATATATATATATATATATATATATATATATATATATATATATATATATATATATATATATATATATCAGGTTTTTCTTGGTAAATTCAGCTGATCGAGTTATTCGTGTATATGATTCAAAAACTATTCTTAAATCTGGAATTGATGGAGACCCAGAACCGATTCAAAAATTACAAGATCTTGTAAACAAGTAAGTTGTTGATAAAGTGGTTTATATATATATATATATATATATATATATATATATATATATATATATATATATATATATATATATATATATATATATATATATATATATATATATATATATATATATATATATATGCTTTAAAGTTGAAAAGTAGAAGTTAACATTCGTGTTGATGAATCAAAACTTTGATATCATCAGCTTCAAATTAAGAATGATAATTTTGGAATGCATAATATAGTTATATAGTTATGTTAAATTCTTAATTCCTAAGCTATTTTAGTTACCACCTTGTTAGGATTTTTGGTGGATGTTTAGTTGGGGTTGAAGGAAAAATCTTCACTGCTCACAGGCAGAATACTTTTTGGGTTGGGTTGGGTTGGAAAATTATGAGAACTCAGAAGCAAGCTTTTTAAAAAGTGAGGAATTATTAAACTCTGTAGGAAATAAAATGAAAGATAATTCTATAGAATAGAGGTGGCTGGAAAAAAGAAACCACTACAGATAACAAGCTTGGGGTAGCTGATATGTGCACAAAATTATTGTACAGAATTGCACCCCTCGTGCAATGAGGTTGCTGTAAAAGTGATGACATACGAATGGTTAATTCTTTTGAACACTTACCAGTAGTACTTAGAAAGCGATACAGTGTCAAGTCAAAAAGATAAAAGGTCAAATGAATTGAAAAGAATGGATCAGTATATAAGCCTTTTGACTCGACCCTATCCAGAAAAACAGGTGAAACTTGGACCCTATGCCTCCCATATAAGGGCGGATAAGATTCCTTGTATAGTTGGAATAATGGGATAACTGAGTAGAGGGAAAAAATCCTGCAGTCTAAACTGAACTCCCAACTTTTTTGAGACTACCTTAGCAATTGTTGTGATATGAGGTTTGTAAGACATTTGAATGTTAAGTAAGAAAGTTAATGCTGTCAACAGGAGAGAAGAAAGAACCATCAAAAGTGATGCAAAAATTAGATGTTGTCAAGAGAGAGATTCGTAAAAATTGGGGCTTTAAAGAGATGAATCTCTCATTGGTAAGATTACTGGGAATTTCTATCCATAATATCAAAAATGGATTTGGAAAGGTCCAGATAAGAGATGTTCTTCAGGGTTCTGTCCTACATCCAACTCTATTTTTTTTTAATGACCAGTCTGTCAAATCACCACTTATTCACTCTTATGAATACAATTCCACCCTTTATTACTTCTTATGCTTTGAAAGGCTTCCCATTTTACTTCAAATACTGATGCCAGGAGGATGGTGTTGGAGCATCTGACCACTGTTCTTTATTATATTTCTAAGTGAAATAGAGAAAAACATGATTCTTTTCAATGCCTCAAGAATCTCAGTTTCTTAATCTTTCTGCTCGACATAGCCTTATCACAAATATTTTTTTTTTTTTTAAAATACACAAATCAAATCCTCCATTGTCTTTAATATTATTGGTATTTCCTTTTATTGTGAAACTTTTTGTAGGGATCACATTGTTCCTTTCGCTAAACAAGATTCTAAGCTGTTAGATGTTCTAAGGGATCTATAATTTTTTCACATATCTGTGGTGGTTCCACTCTACATTTTCTTGAAAAGGTGTAGTAAAAGACATTTCTCCTTATCCATTTTCCTCCACTCTCACTGACTCTCCATCTTCTTGCTCTTAAATTATTCCATCACAACCCTTATTTTATCACTATTACAACATACACTCCTATTTCTAACTCTATTCACGCTTACTTCCTCTTTTGAGTAGAGCTTGTGCCACTTGCCTATCTACCGAATTTCATCCTTTCTCTGTCCACAATCTGACCTCAAACTTAACCTACATGCTTAATCCAACATATCAACGACTGTTAAAGTTTAGAACGCTATTCCTTCTGTTTTCTTAACATTATTATTATTTAAATACTTTCAAATGTTGTGCATTGGTTCATGACGCCAATAAGCTTTAAAAGAGGACAATCGGGAATAGATTTCAAATGTAGAAAATAAGTACTAATTTTAGGATTGTATTTTTTTATATACATACCTATATATTTATTCAATTCCTTACTGGATATTATTTTTTTTTGATTATGCTGTTTTACAACTCAAGAGTAGTAAAATTAAATTTTGTATATATATATATATATATATATATATATATATATATATATATATATATATATATATATATATATATATATATATATATATATATATATATATATATATATATATATATATATATATATATATATATATATATATATATATATATATATATATATATATATATATATATATATATATATATATTTTACATGAGGACAATGTGGAAGAAATGTTGCTTTTCTGGTGATGGTGAATACATTTGTGCGGGATCTGCTCGTCAACATTCACTCTACATTTGGGAGAGATCGATTGGGAACCTTGTCAAGATTTTGCATGGAACGAAAGGAGAAATGCTTTTGGATGTTGTGGTTAGCTTTTCTTTACTCATTATTTTTTTTATTCATATATATATATATATATATATATATATATATATATATATATATATATATATATATATATATATATATATATATATATATATATATATATATATATATATATATATATTAATTTCAGTCTTTTTAATAATATTCATCCTATATTTGTTTGAACATAGAATGACAAGAAAACATTTCTAAACTAAATGTCGACAATATGTTGATACAATTTAGTATCTAATACTTGTTTTGCTGGCAAGGAAAATTTTTTATTTTTTATTTTTATTTTTATTTTGCCCGTATATATATATATATATAATATATATATATATATATATATATATATATATAGTATATATGATATATATATATATATATATATATATATATATATATATATATATATATATATATATATATATATTATTATATATTTTAGTTAATATGCTATTTTAATGAGAAAGTTGAAGTTGTTTGCTTTTGGAAAGTTCTCCTATATTTGGTGGAATTGAAGTAACAGCAACTCTTAGTTGATTTGATATAATTTATTGTCTGTCAACCTTGCTTGCAAGCGATTGTTCGTTAAGTTTAATTTCGAAAAAAAAATTACTCATTGATATGTTGTACCAAACATCGACGCTATTTTTAATGCATGCTTTCGTAGGTTGGGAAAATGTTCCTCAGACACACATAATTTTTAAAACTCGAGTAGAAGTACACTGTTAAATTTTGCTTTCAGTGCTTTATCAGACTGTATTTCTATAAATTCCAATTGAAATAAAGCTGGTGTATTCTTTGGAGAATTATCGAACGGGACTTCAAATATACGAAACTCAATTATTTTTTTTTTATTTTTTTTTTTAAAGTTTTGAAATCTCCTTTGAAATTCATCAAGAAAATTCGAGCATTCAGTAGCATATTTCATTCTCATTTTGGGTGCTAGATTTTGTTTCTGTAATGTTGGAAAAAGTACTTTTACTTTTTTTTCAGTTGCGTTTTCCATAATTGTAGCATTAATTCAAAAGACTTTTTTGTTCTAAGATGCGATGTGATCATTCTGCATGATCCTTGTAATTATATATATATATATATATATATATATATATATATATATATATATATATATATATATATATATATATATATATATATATATATATATATATATATATATATATATATATATATATATATATATAATTTTTATATAATTTTTTAAAGTTTCGATGTTTTGAAAATATCGATATCGATATATCGAAACATCGATATGCATATTCAAATATTATTCTAATTATTTTTATTTAGTTTTCTAGCGTACCTAGTTCGACTTATCATAACCTGAACTACCGAAGTTGCCGTAAAATACAGGCCAGTCTCGATAGGCCCTTGTAGCTTCTAACTGTCTCTATTTTCCTATGTTCCTATACAAAAACGTTGCAATGAGATACCGATTAAAATCGAAATAAAAAATATCGAAACTCAGAAACATTCTATACCTAAGCCTTTATTTTTTTTTTTAGGTTAACTATCTTTTTACTTAGGGTTTTAATTCAAACAAATATTTTTGTTACTTTAGTGTTTTATCATTGTTGTGTTTTAAATATTTTCTATCTTCTGTGGTAAAATTTTCGACTCCAACTTAAATTTAATTTTTAAGATAAGTTTAACGAATATTTTATGTTTGAAATAATAACAGTTTTGTAGTTATTTAGTTTTATAGGTAATTTTAACGTTTTAAAATTTGTTTCTAACATATATATTATTTTAGTTTTATTTTGTTTGCTGTTCATTTGTTTGTGTGATCGTTTGTTTGTCAGTTTGTGATTGTTTGTTTGTCAGTGATTGTTTGTTTGCCAGTCCGTTTGTTTGTTTGGATGCTCGTTTGTTTATGTTTGCTAGTTTGTTTTTTATTTTTATTTTTTTGCTGTTTGTTTGTTATAATCGTGATTGTGTGTGTAGAATGGTGGGTGTGCGCAGGCGTGGGTTTTCTATACACTTTACCAATGTACGTGTCTTACGCTCTAATTTACCCTCTGTGGAATATCACCTCTCTAACTCTCATCCTAACCTTTTACTCTTGTCTGAGACCCAGATATCAAAGAATTCTCTTCTAACTTTTTTAATATATCTAACTATAACTTATTTCATAATTTCTATTCTAAGGGTGGAGTTTGTGTTTACGTTAACACCAAGACTCCTGTAACTCGTCTTGTGAATCGTGAATCTCCTAACTTCGATGTTCTGGGGCTTAAAATCTTTCTTCCTACCACTTCAATAATCTTGTGCATCTTCTACTGTTCTCCCAATAAAACAGATTTTTCTACCCTTTTTGAGTAACTAACTACTTCTCACGAGACTGTTTCATCTTCACACCCTCTATTTAGGGGATTTCAATGTACAGTCGTGAACAAAAGTTCGTTCCTATTAGGCTGGAAATAAATATTTATATAAAATGGGGATCATTTCAGGTTCAGCCAAAAACAGTTCAATTAAGCCCCTCTCAATGTTTTAGTCTTTTTATTCAAAATAGAGCTTTTATGAAATGATTTCCATTTTATATAAATATTTATTTCCAGCCTAATAGTAACGAACTTTTGTTCACGACTGTACACAACACTGAATGGTTGGGTTTCTCTCAAACAGATTCAGGGGAGAGGAGGCCGAATCATTCAGTATTCTCAACGGTCTGGAGATGTTGATTAAAGAACCAACACACATTCCAGATCTTCCCAACCGATTCTTGAACACTCTTGAGTTATGTTTCACTACTAGTCTTTTTCTCTATAAATATCTATCTTCGCACCTATTGGTAACTCCGACCACAATCTAATTTGTCTTAATTTTCATGGTTTCTCTCCAACTGCTCCACTCTGCCCTAAGCGTATCTTCTGGCACTTTGATCGAGCTGACTGGGAGGTTTGCGTTGCTTCTACGCTAACTATCCCTGGAGGGACTGCTCTGTCTCTGAGACGATTCAGCCTCTGCTGATAAGGTGGGGGCAGTAATCGTTGACGAGATTAGAAGGTTCATTCCTTCTTCAACTAAATCTTTCTATCCTCAAAATCCATGGTTCGATCGCACTTAATCTCTTGCCATTCAGGCTAGAGACGTCGCGTATCGAGAGTGGAAAAATTCTCCTTCTCCCATCACTCTCGCTAATTTTCATGTAGTTCGGAATCGTTCTAGAGATATTCTTCGACGAGCAAAGCGGACCTTCACCAAACGAAGGTATGCTGAGCTCCTAAATTCTCTTACTGAAAAATCTTTCTGGCCTCATGGAAAAACGTCTTCAACAATTTCTGTAAATCTTCCTTTCCTCCTCTTATTCACTCTGATGGTTCTGTTACCAACGCTCCAGCTGAAAAGGCTAATCTCTTCGGCCTCCTGTTCTATTCTAATTCTACCCTGGACGATTCCGGCAATCCTCCTCCTACTTCTTCTCCTCTCAGATGTCCCATTCTTTTACCTGTGATTACATTTTATAAGGTGCATGGGCTTCTGAGTTCTATGAACGTAAGGACGGCAAGCGGCCCTATGGCATTCCTCCCCGAGTCTTAAGGGAGTGTACCTCTGAGCTGTCTTTGTCTCTCATTCAACTTTTTACTCGTGCCTCTTTACTAGTACTTTTCCTCAGTGTTGGAAGTGCGTATTAGTCCAACCTATTCCGAAGAAAGGTATCCGCTCTGATTCTTTTATAAGTTTTTAAAATTTTTCCAAATCTGAATTCAAAGAGATCTTAATTCTAGCCACCTCTGACACCTACTTCTTTTTCAATCAAAAACTTTACTGTCAGTCCAACTCTCTAGCGATGGGATCACCCCTCAGCGCTACATTTGCCAATTTCTACCTTAAGCACTATGAATCTATTTGGCTTTCACAAGCCCCCGCTAATTTCAAACTTGATTACTACAAAAGATACCTGGACGATACATTTCTCCTTTTCTCTCACAAACACCAAGCCCTTCCTTTCCTTAACTTTCTGAATCAACAACTCCCTAACATCAAATTCACCAAAGAGGAAGAATCTGAAAATAGCTTGCTTTTCCTAGATATTCTCATCAATAAAAATTCAGCTAATTATAACTTAAGCATCTATCGTAAACCTACCTTTACCAATCTCTCTCAAAATTTCTTCAGTCATATTCCTTTTCGTTACAAATGCAATAGTATTAAAACTTTAATCTACAGAGCCTTTCATCTATCTTCGAACTACCATAATCTCCATAAAGAATTTAACTTTTTTATTAAAATTTTCAACTCTAATCTGTACCTTTCCTCTCTAACTTACACACTAATAAAAAGATTCCTTACATCTATATTTTACCCTAACATTCAATCCATTAACCGTCCCTAAACTCCCCTTCTTCATTAAACTACCTTTTTATGGTCACTCATACCTTAAACTTGAAAACACTTCAAAAAGTCCTATAATCGCATCACCCTCATATAAAATTTAATTTCATCTTTACACCCAATAAATCTATAGGCTCATTTCTCAACCATAAAGAACCCCTACCAACACACCTACGTTTTTTATTGCTTATA
>SEYY01019822.1:22500-25438 GCA_009176605.1 Armadillidium nasatum
ATATATATATATATATATATATATATATAGCTTACATGTTACGGAAATCTGTCCCTATCTTGGTTGAAAGTGTGAGAAAAATACAAACTTCTCGGCAAAAGTTGAACCAGTCAATCACTGTAGTTTTGCTAACACTAACACAATTTGACACCTGTTTTGATATTTCACATTTTACTTTACATTTATCACATTGTTTTTCACTAAGAACTAATTTAAAATGTTGCAAAAACGCAAGAAGACACCAATCTCTAGAACAAATTAAACTTATGTCTTGAATATTCATCGTAAAATAAATGACTTATCTCAATGTAAGCAAAAATTCAACTAAGATTATGACTTTTCAAATTTTAAAATATCGATATAAAGGATATCGATTAAAACCGAAATTTCAAAATATCGATATATAAGGTCAGAAAGCTTCTTAACCTAAGCATATATATATATATATATTTATATATATATATATATATATATATATATATATATATATATATATATATATATATATATATATATATATATATATATATATATATATATATATATATATATATAAAGTTGGAATTTAATATTTTTTTGTATTATTGACAGTGGCATCCCGTTCGCCCTATCGTTGCATCAATTTCATCAGGTGTCGTGTCTGTTTGGTCACAAAATCAGGTGGAAAATTGGTCTGCATTCGCACCTGATTTTAAAGAGTTGGATGAAAATGTAGAATATGAAGAAAGAGAATCAGAATTTGACCAAAATGACGAAGACAAGAGTGTAGAATTAAGTCAGGAAAGAGAAGATGAAGATGTTGAAGTCGATGTAACATCCATTGAGCCTGTTACTGCTTTTTGTTCTTCCGACGAAGAGGATGACACTAGTACTTTGCTTTATCTTCCCATTTCACCAGAAATCGAAGAACCTGAAGAAGGTTGGGGGCCGGAAGGAGCTCCAATAGAGGATATGAAGCGATCTGGAGAAGGAAAAGAGAATGCTTCACCGAAAAAGAAAAGGGCAAAGACATATGATGTTAATTTAGAAAACGCCCCACTAGGAGGTAAGTTTGGTTTTGAAGAGTTTTGTTCTTTGCAAACCCTAAATTATTGTGAAAATTAAAGTGACAAAATTCTCCGAAAGTAATTTCATTTTTTACTTTTAATTTTCAGAAGTCCATCCTTTAAGTAATACTCGACCCCGTGAAAAGCAAGGGGGTGGAGGCAAGAAAGGAAGAGGTGCTGTCAAAGGGGAGTCGAGAAAAGATCGAAAAAAACACTGAAACTTTTCAAATCTTTAAAGCAAATTTTGTTATTATTACTTAGTAGTAGTAGTAGTAGCAGTAACAAAAGATTATAGTTTTATTTTAATAAATCCATATTTTTTACGATATTTTTTTTCCATTGCTACATAAAATTATGCATTTTATAATTTTACACTATTTTGTGTATGAAATTTTTATTTAGTAGTAAAATAACTGAGGCATTAGGCATTGGTAAACGTATTGTAATGCGAAAGCCGTAAGAAAAAGTACAATGTATTTAAAAATGCAAATCATTTATCAAAAAAAAAAAAAAAAAAGTTTGAAATTTATCTTGTGATATGATTACAGCATTCATAAAATAATAATAAATGAAAAGGCATGGCCATGTCTGATTTGAGTTTCGAAATAGGGTTTGCTTAGGTCTTCAACCCGTGAGTTAAATTTCCCAGTCCACCGTCACACAAAAAATAAAAATTTTTCTTCAAGATAAAAGTTTTATAGACTTTCAGTATATTGCTATCCGTAAAAATTAAAATAAAAAAGATACTTTTTCTTTAGATAGTTTAACTGCGTTGCGTGATATTCTCATTCATTTTAAAAGGTGGTCATTCTTTGGCCTAAAACTTGATCAATATAGTGTAGCCGCAGAGCTTACCACCAACCATAATAGTAATAGCTATTACTAGAATTAAATTAAGTACCGTTTTATCAATTTACATTGTTGAAAGATCAAAACTTATT
The DNA here is from genome assembly GCA_009176605.1 of Armadillidium nasatum. NCBI lineage: Eukaryota > Metazoa > Arthropoda > Malacostraca > Isopoda > Armadillidiidae > Armadillidium > Armadillidium nasatum. Next base: position 24,488 of record SEYY01019822.1, read on the forward strand.
TAATGGTTTTATTTCATTGAAAACAACTAAATTTAACAATTTTGTGGATCCACTTTTGATTAAGAGAAATTTATTATACATTTTTGATTCTGCCCATAGACTCGTGGAAGCCATTCTCGGAGCAAAAACTTTTTAAAACTAATTATTAGTTTTCTTAGAACGTAGTTTTTTTGTTTTTGTTTTTTTTTGTCGATTTTTTTTTTTTTTTTTTTTTTTTATGCAAATCACGACAACCAATATATATATATATATATATATATATATATATATAATATATATATATATATATATATATATATATATATATATATATATATATATATTATATATATATATCTCCCTCTGGTGGGCAAAGGTAAGAGGCCTACTAATTTCCACCAGAGTTGAGGCAATACCGGAACCTAATCGTTGAACGCCGACATGTCCCGATAAAGACGCTTTAAAGTGTACAATTCAAAGGAAGTTGTGAAAAATAAAGGGAGTGTTCTAGACTTTACCAGTAGAGTACATGTAAGATTTAGCATAGCGTTAAATCAGGGGTTAGATAGTTGGACAGTGAAATGATGAGACTGTAGATAGGCGTGTTGCACTAGTCCTTCTCAATGGAGGATGTATGCGACAAGATTTCAGAAGAACAGTGTCCATTGTAATAGCGATAGTATAGAGAGAGAAACTCAACAATTCGACGAGCATAAAGAGACTGGAGAGAATTTATGAGAGCTACAGAGTTCATATGACGAAAAGCCCTAGATTCCACCTTGTCAAAGAGCGCTGTATGAGTGGAACCACCACAGGTGTGTAAGGCGTACTCCATACAGGAACGGACATTACGCCCTATAAAAAGGAAAGCAACTGGGGTGGACAGAAGAAATTCTGAAGTCGCCTCAGAACACCTAAACCTCTTAGAAGCTTGTTGAGAAAGAGTAATGTGATCCTTCCAAGAAAGATCAC
>SEYY01019823.1:5000-15000 GCA_009176605.1 Armadillidium nasatum
GTCCTTACATCGATAAGTATTGTGTTTTTAATAAGTACTCACAGTACTGGGTCATGTATGTGTGTATTGTGTATGTACTTTCATGTGTTTCTTTTACGTTCATAATAATCAATAAATTTTCAAAATATTGATTACTCAAACCACTCTCTCACTTAAATATATATGACACGCAACCAAAATTCTCAAGCTCCTCATATATAAATATATATATATATATATATATATATATATATATATATATATATATATATATATATATATATATATATATATATATATATATATATATATATATATATATATATATATATATATATATATATATAACGCACGTAGTGCCGTCCGAAGAGATGAAGTACCCTCCATTGGGATAAACCGCAGGGTGATAGGGTGGGCTAGACTATTCCGTTTCTCTCCGTTGCTTTTTGGTTCGTTTCCTTTCGCGTTTCACCTTCTCAGAGGGCCTCTAACGTACCCTTGACTCATATTGGAGTGCCTATGCTCCCACAATCTTCCCCTTTGAATAAATGTGATTACATGTACCATACAAATTTACAAGCGCTTATTATTAATTTTAATTTATTTTCTATTAAAATAATTAAAATGCGAAACATAAAACTGCATTGGAGATGCTTCGAGGAGCGGCTTCCAAATATAGCCCCTCATCAACCCCTTCCCCCATCACCACTTGGGAGTTGGTAGCTTCCTGTGGTGGTGTTGGTGTCACCAAGATCTCTATGCCGACTTACCTTGGTGCATGGTCTTCTTTTTTCATTAATTTCTGAAACATTCGCGGTCTCTTGTCTAATTTCCACTATGTTGAACACCACCTCTCTTCTCCTTGATCTCATCTCTTGTTCTTAACTGAAACTCAGATGTCTGAGTGGTTTGACAGCAAACTATATTCTGCCTCCTCTTACTGTCTCTCTCTTCAATTTTCAGACAAAGGCGGATGTTGCCCATATGTGCGCAACGATGTTGTCTGTTCTCGTGTCTCTAATTTGGAGTCTTCTGAATTCTCTACTCTATGACCTAAGCTCTCTTGCAATTCTACTAATAAATTTATTCATTCTGTCTATTTATCTCCTAAATCTCCAAACTCAAAAATAGAGCACATTCTTTCTTTTTCTTTTTTTCTTTTTTTTCTTTTTCTTTCCTCATTTTAGGTGATTTCAATGTTCACCACCTCCAATGCTTTCATCTAGTTCTCATAATCCAGCTGTTGAACTCGCTTTGCAATTTTCTATCCAGAACAACCATGAGCAGTTGGTTCATCTCCCTACTAATATACATGACCGTCTTGGTGACGAACCCAACATACTTGATCTTTTCCAAATTTCTTATCTTCTCCTTATTCTGTTAAACTATATCCTCCTCTGGGTTCACCCGATCACCTTCTTATCTCTGTATCTTTTTCTGTCTCTTCAAGTCTTCCGTAAGAGCGGTCCACGTTTGACTTGTGGTTGCACATTTCTGATTTTCCATGGAATGATTACTTTTTCAGTGGTAGTGAGCTGAGCGCATAACCGAGGTGGTTCTCTCTGACATGAAAGAGTACATTCCATATTCATTCCCTTCTACTAAATCTAACAAACCTTGATTTAACTCTAATTGTTCTCGCTTTATCCGCTGCAGGGATACAGCCTTCAGTGATTACCATCGTCATCAAACTCCTGAATCTCTCGCAACTTATATTTCATCCCAGAATCGTGCAAAATCTATCTTTCGTAACATTAAAAACTCATTTCTCCGTATAAAATGCAATAATCTTTCTGGTTCCTCTTCTCTACGCTCTTTCTGGCATTTTACAAAAATCTCAACTCTAACTTTGCTTCTTCATCTTTTCCTACTTTAATATCTTCTGATGGTTCGTCTGCCGTTTTGCTTTCCTCTAATGCTGAACTTTTCGTTCAAACTTTTGCCTCTAATAGACGATGCCGGAACTATTTCTCCTTCTTCATCCCCTTCCAATTCATTTATGCTTAAAATTAGAATTTTTTTCTAAAGACGTCTTTTCTACTCTCTCTGATCTTAATACTAAGAAGGCGTACGGTCCTGATGGTATCCCTCCAGTGGTTCTCAAAACTTGGTCTTCTGAGCTTGCACCTTACCTTGGTACATTATTTCGTAATGTCTTTCTACTTCAGCCCTTCCTTCTTGCTGGAAACGTACGCTAATTCAGCCTGTGTCGAAAAACGGGGACCCCTTTCAATCTACTAGGCACAGTCTTCCGCACAACTATGATATCTTTTTCGAAAACTCATGACTCAAACCTTTATCTCTCCTTAATATTTTTGGTGTTTCTTTTTCTCGTGATCTTTCTTGGAAAAATCACATTACTTCTCTTTCTATACAAGCTTCGAAGAGGTTGAGTGCTCTGAACGACTTCGTAATTTCTTCAAACCACCTCAGTTCCTTGCACTTTATAGGGGTGCTGTTCGCCCCTGTATGGAGTATGCGTCACACATCTGGGGTGGTTCCACCCATACAGCTCTCCTGGAAAAGGTGGAGTTTTTGGCTTTTCGTCTTATCAACTCTTATGCTTTCACTAATTTTCTCCAATCACTTTCTGCCCTACGAATAGTTGCATCTGTCTCTCTATACTATCGCTATTACAATGGACACTGTTCTTCAGAACTCTATAGTTACATACCTCCTCCAATGAGAATAGTTCGTGCGACACGTCTTTCTACACAGTCTCATTCTTTCTCTATCCAACTCTCTGACTCCAGAGTTGACAGCTATGCTTACATGTACTCTACTGGTAAAGTCTGAAAATCACTCCCTTCATCTATTTTCCCAACTTCCTATGACTTACACATCTTCAAACTTAGTGCATTAGGACATGTAGATCTCTAATCTGAACAGGTTACCGATTTTATCCCAAACTGTGGTGGAAAGTTAATTGGCCTCCGGCCTTTGCCCACCAGACATAAAATATATATATATATATATATATATATATATATATATATATATATATATATATATATATATATATATATATATATATATATATATATATATATATATATATATATATATATATATATATTATATATATTTCGTAAATTCTATCAAATGGAATAATTGTTGCCATGGCTTCCAATTCATTTTGCTCTTCTCTTTGAAAATAATTTTAAAGCTTTAAATTAATACGGATATGGATTAATAAAGGTAAATAATAAATGCATAAAAACAATGAATAATTTCTATTGAAAGACAAAACAATAAATCTTTTTGTCACAATTAATTCTAAATCAGGAGTTATTATTAAGGATACCTGTAAACTGATACCAATTTCTATGTTCGATATACTTGGTACCTGCATTTAACGAATAGTTTTTTTCACAATGGTTGTAATACGTCATTTCTCTATATTTTAAATAAATAAATTTTTATAAATAGCTTTTTTTTCTTTGAAATAAATATAATATCCATTTTTACTGTTAGCTTAACGAAGGAATAATGAATCTGTAATCCCATATGAAAGAAAGTATTCAGATAATATTGCATGAAACAACTTTTATGTGAATAAAAAATAAACACTCTGGGAGCAATCATAGCGTTCTACTTCCTCCATAAAAATACTCACACAGTTACTCACTTCAAAGTTTTTTCATTGTGTTGAAGTTCATTAATTATTCTCTGGATTTTTAAATACTTTATCTGCTCTTTTCATCATTTATTATATTCAAACATGAAAACATGGTTCAAAGGTAAAGTGACCCAGCAACCTAGATATTTAACTTTATTGTAATGGCCAATAATGGACTTAGAATCTAGCTGAATCTCTGATTCAGGATTCCAAGAAAATCTGCAGACTACATTAAAGTTGTATGAAGGCAACCAAAATAGTTACCAAATATTTTTTTAAATTTTTTTAACTGACTAATCTTAATTTTATGAAATGAAATAATTTTTATTATTTATTGCTTGTTAAAATATAAGAACTTGCTATTTGTAGCAAGAGTATTCCGATGCAGAATTTTCAATTTCTGTGTTTATTTTCTTCATATATGGTACAGGCTCTAAACATTTTCCTTCCTTAACAGTAACTTTTTTAGTACATGGTCTTGACCAGTGTTTTTTCTATCAAATTTTATTATCTTTCGTGAAATAGTTTAGAACTTTTAAAATTTCTTCCCTTGTTATAACTAAAATTTCAGTACGAGATTCATTCATGTAATGAATGAAAGCTAATAAAATTGCTAAGCCTTTCAAGTTCATTGGGCTAATCCATTTGGAGAGTAAAAGTTGCATTTAGACTTACTCGTCTTATAATTCATTTTCGCAAAGCACTTACCTTTCTTCGACTCTCACAGAAACTGCAATAAGGGTCCCCCATTTCCGTCATTATTCTGAGTGAGCGAACGTTTGCAGCATGAAGAGAAATTCGTGGTGGAAAGACAGAGACAATGTAGTTTACCAATTTACATCGGAAACAATGTTTTAGAACCAAGCGAGGGATGTCATCAGGACCATAAATATATACCTTCTAAAGTGATACGCTTAGGGGTAGCAGAAATAATGCCTTTAGAATAAATTAAAATGCTAGACATAAATGAGTTGGAAGGAATAGTTCCGGAGTAGTCTAAGTTGAAAAAAACGGAAACGTTTGAGCGAAGTGTTCAGCTTTAGCAAAGGTAAAACAGCAATTGTGCTGTTGAAAGATTTTAGAGGATGGAAAGAGGAAGAAACTATCTTAGAATTTATTTATTTAATTTTTTTTGTTTTAATTATTTTTTTTTTTTTTTTTTTTTTTTTTTTTTTTTTTTTTTGCAAAATGCCAGATAGAAAGAGAAGAAGAGGTACCAGAAATATTATTACATTTTTTTAAATGAGGGAAGATTTTTAGTGTAATGGATTTTACACAATTCTGTAAGAAATATAAGTGCAAGAGTTTTTGGAGTTTGAAGACGACTAATTTCTAAACGCATTGTTTGTTAGGTTTAGTTGAAGGGAAAGAATATAGAAAAGCACTTCGGTTGTGCGTTCAAAACTAAAACTGTAATATTATTCTAAGCATTTTGTAGTACGATTCTCTGGGTAAAATCTTTTTGAACGAGATGTGTGTGCATTTATTTTTACAAAAGAAATTTCTAGTGTATGTGTCTAGTTTTACTTTTAGTCGATCTTATCAATTTAAGTTGAGTTTCCTCCTCTATTTTCTAATTCCTTTTATCTCTTACTCTAAATTCCTCAAGTGTCTAAACATCTAAATGAAAGTATTCTCTTCTATTTGAAATCTCTGGTTTAAGAAATTTACCCAATAAATTTCTTATCTTACTGATATAATTTGTGAACTATTTACTCAAATTCTCAAACGGTAATAGTCTTGCCATGATAGTAAAGATGACCCTTGCTTCATTGATACCTACCGCAATACAGCCTTACTTAGATTTTAATGCTTCGAGTTACAGTGTTTATATTTCTGCCCTTTGGAAGTCCTCTGATCATTTTTGAATTTTGTAATATCCTTTTTTGTTTGCAATTTGTCCTTTGGAACAACTTCAACCATTCTTCAAGATTTTTATTAATTTCAGTTTGTACTCTTTATCTTTTAAAACAAATGGTATTAAAATTACATCTGACCCTTCATTTCGAAAACTTCAACCTTTTTCTCATACTCGCATTCAATCTCCATGCTTCGCTCTCATACATTACCACCGGTATACAGCATCCCATAAACATTTTCACCTTTACCTGTCTTCGCAACCTTCCTCTACTCCAAATATCCATCAAACCTCCCAACACCTTCTCTTCTCTTATTTTATGCCCCACTTCATCACCCTCACTACCATCCCCTTCTCCAAAATTTACCCCCAGATATTTAAATGAATTAACCCACTCCAATCTCCCCCTCTCCACTTTAATTTGCATTTTATCTCCACCATGCACACCCCTCTCCTCTCCCTCCCTATTTTTCTCCCACAGCATTTTACTCTTACCCGCATTTGCTCATAAGCCCAACTCGTCACATTCTTTTACAAACTCTTCCACCAGTACCTTCGAACTCCCTTGTGTCCCCACCAAAAGTTTAACATCATCCTCATACAACAACACATTCGCATCCCACATACTTTGTTGTTCCCTCTTTCTCAATACTCTACTCACCTTTTCAATCATTCTCACCATTTTGTCAGTAAATAAATTAAACAACCCCGTTTTAAGTAATTTACCCAATATGCGCAGTAATATGCTCAATCCATTTTTCACATAAATAACTCTCTATTCTATTTACTCTCACACACGCTCTATCATTCTTATAAAATGAACTAACACCCTCCAGTACCTTCTCCTCAATTTCATACTCTCTCAAAACCTTCCACAGTTTACTCCTGTCCACCCTATCGTAAGCTTTTTCCAGATCCATAAAACACATAAGCACAGACTTCCCTTTATATATACTTTTCTCTTCAATCATTCTTAAAGGGAAACCTGATCCATACACCACCTTCCACCTCTAAAACCTCCCTGATCCTCTCCAATCAATCCATCAAATTCTATTCTTTACAATAAAATTATACCATACACTTTTCCCACTACGTTAAACAAACTTAACCCCATATAACTCTCATACTCAAATTTTTCACCCTTTCCTTTATTCAAAGGAACCACACACGCATCTTATTATCTTTAAGCAAATTTCCCATTACCTAACATAAATAATCTTGCCAACATTTCTATTATCTCCTCCCTTCCTTCAACATCTTTCTACCTATTCCATTCAAACAAATTTGCACTTTCATCACTAATTTACCTTTTTATTCTACCAAAATCCTCCCTCATACTCTCCTACTATCCATTCCCTTTGACTCTCCACCACCTCAGCTTCCCTCCTCACCTCCCTCATATTCAGCAACCTAATACAATACCCTATCCATCTTGCCCTAACCTCACTTTCTACCTGTCTTCTTTCTCCGTCTATTCCCTTTATCCAATTTCTTCTTACCTCCCTTTTATTCCTTATCTTATTAAACTCCCTCCAAAACATCTTACTCCTTTCTCTAAATCCCTCCACTATCTTATTACCCCATTTTTTGTCTGCTCTTTCTTTCGCCCTCCTTAAGTCCCTTATGGCTATCTTTTTTCCTTATAAATCTCCCATTCCTGTACTCTTTGTGAACTCAGATATTTTTCAAAAACCTCCTTTCTTTTCTTACTGCTATATTCATCTCCTCGTACCACTATTCACTTCTCTTTCTTCTACACTTCCCTCCCACCCTCCTTACCCCACACACATTCCTTGCACCTTCTACCAGTGTCTCTCTTAACCTCCCCCACCCATCCTCCACTCTCCCAACCATACTCTTTTTCACCTCTTCCCATCCTAAATTTAACTCTCTTCAAAATTGATCCCCCACTCCCTCCTCCATTCTCTCCATTCTCACAATATCCCCTCCTGTCCCCACATCCCGAAACTTCTTCCAATACCCCCTCACTCTACTTTTAGCTAGCACCAAATATTGGTCTGAAATCCCTCTAGCAGTCCCCCTAAGCAAATTCAAATCTAGTAATCTGTCTCTTTTCCTTTTCCTTTTCCTAATATATATATATATATATATATATATATATATATATATATATATATATATATATATATATATATATATATATATATATATATATATATATATATATATATATATATATATATATATATAATATATATTATATACATTTTTTTTTTTTTTTTTTTTTTATGTCTCCTCCGGTGGGCAAAGGCCAGAGGCCTACCAAATTCCACCGGAGTTGGGAAAGGTCTATTATCATGGTCGATGGTGGCCGACGTGTCCAGACACACGGCGTTTGAAAGTATGCAAGTCAAAGGTAGTTGGGAAAACAGATGAAGGGAGTGTGTTCCAGACTTTACCAGTAGAGTATATGTAAGACTGAGCATAGCGGTTAAGTCTGGGGTCGGAGAGTTGGACAGAGAAAGGATGAGAATGTGTAGAAAGGCGTGTCGCACGAGCTCTTCTCAATGGAGGAGGTATGCAACGAGAGAGTTCAGAAGAGCAGTGTCCGTTGTAATAGCGATAGTAAAGAGAGAGTGACGCAACAATTCGACGGGCAGAAAGAGATTGGAGAGAGTTAGTAAGAGCAGGAGAGTTGATGAGACGAAATGCCCTTGACTCCACCTTCTCTAAGAGAGCTGTATGTGTGGAACCACCCCAGATGTGCGAAGCATACTCCATACAGGGACGAACAACACCCCTATACAGAGCAAGCAACTGGTGTTATATATATATATATATATATATATATATATATATATATATATATATATATATATATATATATATATATATATATATATATATATATATATATATATATGTCTAATAAATCTCTTCACCATTTACCCCACTAGCACATGGTAGCTAGCTTGTGTTTCAAATTTTATCATACCATGTATTCCTATTATTAATCTATTCTCCATACATTCTTCAGCTAAATTTTACACACTTATATTTCTGTCCCCCACCTCAAACGGACCCACAACTCTTCTTCCCTGTCCACACCAACCCAAGCATTTAAATCCCATAATTAGCACATATTTACATTCGCCTTAAAACCACTTAAGCAATCATTCAAATTCTTCCAAAATACTCTTTTGTCTTCCTCTCTCACACCATTCAACGGTGCATGACCACATATAAACAACCGTTCTTCTCTGTTAAACCTCAACTTCAACCAAATTATTCTTGAAGAAATTCCTTCACACTTTCTTATACATTCCCACTATCTTTGGCTCAATGATCTCGCCACCCCATTCCCTAGCCCTCATTCTCTCTATCGAACACCTAAATGCACCCCTTTAAAATCATTAATTTTAACCTCCTCCTTCCTCTTGAACTTTGTTTCCGTCAGCCACAACAAATCCAACTTCTTAACTTTGCACATCTCTCCAATATATATATATATATATATATATATATATATATATATATATATATATATATATATATATATATATATATATATATATATATATATATATATATATATATATATATATATATATATATATATTATATCAATATACAGTGATGCAACATTCCAAATGTTGCAAAAAATTATATATATATATATATATATATATATATATATATATATATATATATATATATATATATATATATATATATATATATATATATATATATATAGGTATAGGTAGGAGGACGTAACACAGTCCGAAGCGATGAAAGTACCCCCCACTGGGCTTAACACGCAGGGTGATAGGGTGGGCTAGACCATTCCGTTTCACTACGCTTCCCTTTGGTTCGTTCTTTTTCGCGTTTTATCTTCTCAGAGGGTCTCAAGTGTACTCTTGACTCACAGTGGAGTGTCTATGCTCCCACAACCTTCCCCCCTTCTTCACATGTCTCCTACAAATTTACAAGCGCTTTCGCCTACATTACTACATTACCTATTAAATAAAAAAATGGTGAAAAACAAATCTGCCAAATCTAAGGGGGGCGGATTCCAAATATAGCCCCTCATCCACTCCTTCCACCATCACCGTTTGCAAGTTGGTTGCCTCCGGTGTGGGGTTGGTGCCACCAAGGCCTTTTTGCCGACTTGCCCTGGTGCACGGTCTTCGTTTTTCATTAATTTCTGCAACATTTGCGGTCTTTTTTCTAATCTCCACTTTGCGAACACCACCTCTCTTCTTCTAGAACTCATCTCTTGTTCTTAACTGAAACTCAAGTGTCTGAGTACTCTGACAGCAAACCCTACTTTGTTTCTTCCTACTGCCTCTATCATCAATTTTCAGCCAATGGCGAAAGTTCCTCATATGTGCGCAACGATGTTGTCTGTTCTCGTGTCTCTAATTTGAAATCTTTTGAATTCTATACTTTATGGCTTAAACTTTTGCGACTCTGCAACTAAATTCATTCTTCTGTCAACTTATATCCTAACTCTACAGACTTTCCAAAATTCTTATAATATCTTAACTCCAAAATAGAACACATTTTTTCTTCTTCTCCTT
>SEYY01019823.1:20000-30000 GCA_009176605.1 Armadillidium nasatum
GTCTCATCAATCCTCTCAGTTTTACTGATTCACTTTGATTATTTTAAACGAATATTTAAATTTTCAAACCACAAGGCGAGAATTATTTAAGCTTTGTCAATGTATGAATAAAAGTTTTTTGAATCAGAAAAGCATCAATCATGATTATTCCGAGATTTTGAGATAATATATGTTCTTTTTGCAGGATATTTTATTTACACATAATTGTTTTACTCTTTAAAAAAGGAATTAAAACAAACCTTTGTGAAAACCTCTTCTCAATCTCGTCATTTAGTATCAAGATATTTCACTAAGCAGATGGAAAATTTGTTTAGTCAAAAGCTTAGAGTAAATGAAGATGAATAGAAGAGAATCTCTATGTCGTAACTTAAATTAAGCGCTAACATATTCTTGTACTAATACAATGAATTTTCAGATTTTTATGGGGGGAGGAGGAGGTAAACATTTCTTATATTGTTATTCCTGTATATGTTCTGCAATTTAAAGACTAATATTTTTTCTAACTAATATTGAAATAGATACTTTAATAACAGACAAATACGTATACGAATTTGTACTTGGTACATATATATAGATACATGTGTAAGGAAGAATATGTATGATCTATATGTATTTGCTCTCTCAGTTGAGAGTTGATGTGAATGGGATTACTCACTCTACTCTGAAAACATTCAGAAAAACGTAAAAAAATTATCATATCATTAGCGAAACTCCCACTTCAAAGGAATATCACATTTTCAATTATATATATATATATATATATATATATATATATATATATATATATATATATATATATATATATATATATATATATATATATATATATATATATATATATATATATATATATATATATATATATATATATATATAATATATATATAATATATATATATATGATATATATATATATATAATATATATATATATATATATAATATATATATATATATATATATATATATATATATATATATATATATATATATATATATATATATATATATATATATAATATATATATTATATATATATATATATATATATAATATATATATATATATATATATATATATATATATATATATATATATATATATATATATATATATATATATATATATATATATATATCTATATAGGGGAGATATATATATGGGGGAGGACGTAGCGCAGTCTGAACCAATGAAAGTACCCACCACTGGGCTGAACACGTTGGGTGATAGGGTGGGCTAGACCATTCCGTTTCACTTCGTTTCCCTTTGGTTCATTCATTTTCGCGTTTCATCTTCTTAGAGGGTCACTAGTGTACTCACATTGGATTACTTATGCTCCCACAACCTTCCAACTTCTTCACATCTATCCTGTTAATCAACAAGCACTTACCTATTAAATAAATAAAAAATGGCGAAACATAAATCCGCCTCGGAGAATCCAAGAGTGGTGGATTCCAAATATAGCCCCTCACCCACTCCTTCCCCATCATCACCATCATACTCGGTGATGAGGTTGGTGCCACCAAGACCTCACCTCTGCCGATTTGCCCTGGTGCACGGACTTTCTTTATACATTAATTTCTGCAACATTCGCTGTCTTTTGTCTACTCTCCACTTTGTCGAATACCACCTCTCTTCTTCTTGACCTCATCTCTTGTTCTTGACTGAAACTCAGGTGTCTGAGTGCTCTGAGAGCAAACCCTATTCTGTTTCCTCCTACTTTATCTATTCTTAATTTTCAGCCAAAGGCGGATGTTGCGCATATGTGCGCAATGATGTCTGTTCTCGTGTCTCTAATTTAGAGTCTTCTAAATTCTCTACTTTATGGCTTAAACTTTCTTGCAACTCTACAGCCAGTTTCAGTTGTTCTGTCTACTTATCTCCTAACCCTATAGACTATCCAAAATTCTTCGACTATCTTAACTCCAAAATAGAAAACATTCTTTCTTCTTCTCCTTTCTCTGAAATCATCATATTAGGTGATTTTAATGTTCACCACCGCCAATGGTTTTCATCTAATTCTCATGATCCAGCTGGTCAATTCGCCTAACAATTTTCTATCCAGAATAACCTTGAGCAGTTGGTGCATCTCACTAACAGTATCCCTGACCGGTGATGAACCCAACATACATCCGATCACCTTCTTATATCTGTATCTTGTCCTGTCTCTTCAAGTCTTCCGCATGAACGGCCCCTTCCTTTGGCGAGAAGACGTTTCTGATATTTCGGTGCCACTAACTGGTGTGACCTGCGATTGTTCTTTTCTGTTTTTCCATGGAATGATCACTGTTTTCGTGGGAGGGGTCCTCCGGAGTGTACAGAAAGCACAAATGAGGCGATTCTCTCTGGCATTGAGGCATACAATCTATATTCTTTCCCTTCTACTAAACCTAATAAACCTTGGTTTTACTCTGCTTATTCTCATTCTATCCGCCGCATGGATGCTGCCTTCAGGGATTACCGTCGTCTTCAAACTCCAGAAATTCACGCAACTTATTTTTCATCCCGGAATCGTGCAAAATCTTTTCTTCGAGATACCAAAACTCTTTTCACCGAAGCAAATCCAATATTCTTCCTAGTTCCTCGTACTCTCTCCCTTTCTGGCATTTTGCAAAAAATGTCAACTCTAACTTTGCTTCTTCCTCCTTCCCTCCTCTAGTATCGTCTGACAGTTCAACTGCCGTTTTGCCTTCCTCTAAAGCTGAACTGTTCGCTCAAACTTTTTCCTCCAAATCAACCTTAGATGATTTCGAAGCTGTTCCTACTCCTTCAACCCCTTCCAACTCTTTTATGCCTAAAATTGGAATCTCTTCTAAAGACGTCATTTCTGCTCTCTCTCTCTCTCTCTCTCTCTCTCTCTCTCTCTCTCTCTCTCTCTCTCTCTCTCTCTCTCTCTCTCTCTCTCTCTCTCTCTCTCTCTCTCTCTCTTTCTGAACTTAACACTAAGATGGCATATGGTCCTGATGTTATTCCTCCTGTGGTTCTCAAAACTTTTGCTTCCGAGCTTGCACCCTGCCTTGGTAAACTATTTCGTCTATGTCTTTCTACTTCAATCTTCCCTTCTTGCTGGAAACCTGCACTCATACAGCCTGTGCCGAAGAAGAGGGACTCATCTCAACCCTCTTACTACCGTCCAATTTCTTTAACTTCCGTTCTTTCTAAAGTTTTCGAATCTGTCCTTAACAGGAAGATTTGGAAACATCTCAATTCTTCTGATCTTATCTCTGATAGTCAGCATGGCTTTCGTAAGGAACGCTCCATTTGTGATCTTTTTTCCCTTCTCTCTGACTCTTGGTCCTGCGCTCTTCGGTATTTCGGTAAATCTTTTGCTGTAGCGCTGGACATATCGAAAGCTTTTGATAGAGTCTAGTACAAAGCTTTGATTTCCAAACTTCCCTCTTTCGAAATCTATTCTTCTCTCTGTCGCCTTCTCTCTGATTTCCTTTTTGGTCGTTCTATAGCAGCTGTTGTAGACGGCCATCGTTCATCCTATAAATGTATTAATAGTTGTATTTCTCAAGGATATGTTCTATCCCCAACACTTTTTCTGCATTTCATTAATGACATTCCCTCTATTACTTCATCTTCTATCCACTCCTGTACGGATGACTCCACTCTTCAATACTCTTTTCATTTTGAAAGGCGCCCCTCTCAACAACAGTTAAAAGATGCAAGGAGTGTGGACGGAGAGAACTGATCTCCAATCTATCTCACATTTCAAATTGGGGCAGAGAAAACATAGTCGTTTTAAATGACTCAAAAACTCAATTCCTCCATCTCTCTCCTCGAAAACACGTAACTCAAACCTTCATCTCTCCTTAATTTCTTTCTTGGTGTTTCTTTTTCTCGTGATCTTTCTTGGAAAGATAACATTATTTCTCTTTCTAAACAAGCTTCTAAGAGGTTGAGTGTTCTAAGGCTCCTTTGTTTTTGTTTTTGTTTTTTACGCTACAACTGTTGCTTGCTCTATATAGGGGTGTTGTTCGCCCCTGTATTGAGTACGCCTGACTCATCTGGGGTGGTTCCACTCATACAGCTCTCCTAGAAAGGGTGGAGTATAGGGCTTTTGGCCTTATCAACTCTCCTGCTCTCACTGATTCTCTCCAGTCTCTTTCTTCCCGTCGAATTGTTGCGTCACTCTCTCTATACTATCGCTATTACGATGGACACTGCTCTTCTGAATTCTCTCGTCGCATATCTCCTCTACTGAGAAGGGCTCGTGCGACTCGTCTTTCCACACAGTCTCATCCTTTCTCTATCCAACTCTCTGACCCCAGACTTAACCGCTATGCTCAATTTTACATGTACTCTACTGGTAAAGTCTGGAACACACTTCCTTCATCTATTTTTGACTTATACACCTTCAAACGCCGTGTATCAGGTCATGTCAGCGTTTAATTTGACCATGTTCCCGACTTTCCCCCTAACTCTGGTGGAAGTTTTAGTAGGCCTCTGGTCTTTGCCCAGCAGAGTTGTAATAATAATAATAATAATAATATATATATATATATATATATATATATATATATATATATATATATATATATATATATATATATATATATATATATATAAAACACAATTATAAGAATACTAATGGTTTTAAAATTGCGCAATTAGTGATGCAAAATGTATCTGTGAGTAGGGAAAGGCAAAATGGCATTTTATATTATGCATGTGTGTCCGCAAATGATTAGTTTATTAGAAAGGGCACGGTTAAAGACTAAGAATAGGTATACGTTGGAAAATGAAACCCCGATAGAAAACCAAGCATTTATTGTTCACAACCAGTATTTAAAATAGCTGTTCAAATGTGTCTACTGCCAACATCAATCCCCATGCTATACCAATGTCGAAGTGACTGTCGTATTGACTCGAAAATACCGTATCTGCAGAAGCTACTGCAATTCTTGCCACAAGATCCTCCTCTGACTCGACAGGTGTGTCATAAATTAGGTTCCTCATGTACCCCACACCAGTAACAGACATCGAGACGATTCATATATGGGGATCTCGCAGGCCAGAACACTGGATCATTCTTAGAGTAAAATTTCTGAAGCAGTTATTGACGTCCATTCTTCATCCATTAAATCTAATGGTAGTTCAGAGTTCTGGCATATCCAAAATTCTTTTTCTGCTTTTTATCAATGAACATCTCTCTATTATTCCATCTCCTTACCATTCTTAAATTGAAGATTTCACCTTCGATTATCCCTTTCATTTTTCAACTTCAAATAGCCGATGCTAGGAGCACTACTACCTCGGGGCATCTGACCACTGAACTGACCTTCTTTTTGGGAATGAAATTTTTTTTCATTTTCACTGCCTTAAAAACACACTTCCCTAGACGAAATATTCCACATAACTTCAACGTCTTTGAAAACAGACAATTCAAACTTCCCTTTTTCTTATATTTTTTTGTATTTGCTTTCTTCGTGATTTTTCTTTTACTTTTCTCACTGAATAATCTTCTAAGAGATTAAGTATTTTTAGGCGTCTTCTAGATTTCTTTAATCCACCTCTGATGTTTGCTACGCACAGTAACGTTATTCATCTGTGTACAGAGTATTCTTTAATACTTGGAGTTTCTCCACTCACACTGCTCGTTTTTGAAAAAGTTTAGTCATTCTTGAGTTCTTGAAAAAGTTAAGTCAAAGGATTTTTGTAATAGTAACATTCTAGCGACATTTCGTTAGATTGATTGAAACTGAAATAAATGAAGGGAAAATTGAGAATACGAGAAAACTAAGACTATTTCCCTTTCTATCTTTCTACCAAGATATATTCTGAACATAAAATGAAAGAAAGAACGACGTCGCTTTAGAGAGCAAGCAAATAGAAGAGTTTTATGAGTGGAACCACCTCGGATACGTGATGCATGCTTAATTCATGAAGAAAGACAGCTATACCGAGCGAGCAACTAGAAGAGTTGCGTCAGTGTAAACTTTCCAGATATATTTTGCATCTTCAATACATTAACGAACTACACCACTGCTCAGAATAAATAAATAAGACAATGTGAAGATATTCTTCTGAAGATCGTTTAATGAACTTGGTGCCCATAAGCCCATTAGCGAACTGAAAAAAATTATTCATTTCTGCTTTACTTAAGATAAAACAAACTTATGAAAAAAAATTACATTTCAGGAAATATTAACCTAAAAAATTAAATTCAACTGCAACTTGAAATGCAAAGATGCGCAAAAGTCACGTTCGTACAATGATTCATCTTATTGTATTTTCTATTATTCAAGAACTACATAAAATTAGATTGAAATCTATTAAGCTATTCGTCAGTATTATTAACCCTTCCTTTCCTCATGGAGAAGTTGCTTTCATATATTCCCCAAAAGACATATACTCATAATAGAATGAAGTTACTTTATTGGTTCATGTTGAGGAAAGGTATAGTCACTCAATGTTGATTCAATAATTTACATAAGTTTAATCAGACTTTATTTTGTGATAATGAGGAAGTTCTTCATCTTGTTTTAGATATAATGTTGCTATTCTTCTAAAGGAATATCTAAAATAATTTTGTATCCAACATTCCAGAAAAGTAAATACAAATCCCCATTAAAGATGATTTGAAATATATGTTCCATTAAACAAATAAGTTTTTTTCTCCAGTGACAAAGTGTTCACAAAAATTTCACAAATTTTGATTTGAAATTTATACTCCAACATTATAACATTGACACTAAAAGACATTTCTCCTCTGAGTAAAATTTTTTTTGGGAAGTTCAACGTTGATAAAACTTTAAAAATGAACCAGAAGTATTCGATTTAAAACTGATGTCAAAACACTCTCATCAATGTAATATTATTCCCCATACAAAAATTTCACGATAATATCACGGTAATATCTTAAAGGTTCAACTGCAGCACCATTCTTGACTAGTAACACGTGACCTTACCATTAAATACAATGAATTTGAATTAGTAATTTGTTTGAAAACCTCAAAAAACTCTTTATTTTTTTTAAAATTATTGAATAAGATATCTTAGAAGTTAAGCAGATTTCTTCTGGGATCAGCAATATATATATATATATATATATATATATATATATATATATATATATATATATATATATATATATATATATATATATATATATATATATATATATATATATATATATATATATATGTATAGTGTGTGTGTGTGTGTGTGTGTGTGTGTGTGTGTGTGTGTGTTTGCAAACCTTACTTTAAAGTGAGAAAGCTGAAGACGGAACTTGGAAAAAGTCCAAAATGGCGAAATCCACGAGTGCGAATGATGGCAAAATTTAATGGGGTGATTAGAAGCGTTAAAGAAAGGCAAGAATACAAATAAAAATGATTTGAAAATGCTTCGGATTTGGCCTTGAACAAATTCTCTTAAGTGTGAGAGATAGAGGTAATAATAATAAATAGAGACAAAGACTTACAGAGAAAGAGAAAGGAGAGAGGGAGATGGTCTCTTTTTCATAAGAATTTCAAAGTTTACCGAATTTAATTTTAAATCGGATTTTTTTTCTTCTTCCTGTCAATATTCCCACTAAAATGTATGGCGAAGACATAACTCTCGAATAAAATTAATATACTATCCGCACATTTCGCACTGAATAATAAATATTATAATATATATATATATATATATATATATATATATATATATATATATATATATATATATATATATATATATATATATATATATATATATATATATATATATATAATATATATATATATATATATATATATATATATATTTGTATTATATATTTTTATATTTTATATACAATAACCAATACCAGGCTATATATATATCGGATAAACTAGATCGTCGTTTTTTTATATTACGATAAATCATTTTTACTTTTTTATAAAGTACCTATATAGTTAAGAGAAATTTTCTGATAAAACAGATTATATATATGGAAAAAGATGATGAACATTATATATATATATATTATATATATATATATATATATATATATATATATATATATATATATATATATATATATATGATGCTTAAAAACAGATGGAAAAGAAAAGAAAGAAGCATTAGATGGTAGAGAAGAGAAGACATAGGAACCATCACAATCTATTCTGAAAATTGGAATGATTGTTTAGAGAACGGTTAAGAATTGTATTGAAAAGGAAATTATTTTCTGAACAACTTTAAAATAATAGCAGATTTATTTTAAAATTTCGGTATTTTCCAAAAACAAAATTGAATGAAACTCAAATTATTTTCAAAATCTCAGGCGGAGCAACAAAACTTTCAGATGAAATACTTTCGGCTTAAATGTAAAATTCCACATTAGCATTAGGAAGGCAAAATTCAAAAACACGAGTTTGAATTAGGCGACAGAGTTGTATCATGAAGAATAGTTCTTCGCTCGGATCTAGAGGCTGAGAACCCTTAAACCAGTTTTTCCCTCTTCCCAAGTACGATTGCAGAAATTTTTTTTTCTGCAGTTGACACCATCCTGCATCATGCGGGATATGGTGTAGTGTATAAAAAAAAAAAACTACTCTCTCTCTCTCTCTCTCTCTCTCTCTCTCTCTCTATATATATATATATATATATATATATATATATATATATATATATATATATATATATATATATATATATATATATATATATATATATATATATATATATATATATATATAGTAGTATAGGGGTACTTTCGTATAACGGCATTAGAACATCATTTGAATAAGTTGTATCTGCTGCAGCTTCCCTATACTCTTTCCTGAGGCTTTTGAACGGAATTAGAAAGGAATTCGCCCACAAGTTCTTTCCTGATCCCTTTTTGACGGGTTTTAGAACGATTCCACAGAAACACATGGGATTCGAACCAGAGCCACTACAACATTCGGATCCGTCTATGGCTTTTTCTAGCTTCCTGATGGATTCCTGTAAGGGTTTTCGCAACACGGAGGTTTCTCAATAGGGGAACGGAGTCCCCCTCATAGAATGGTTTCGGAACTCGTAGGTTCCTGAAGAGGTGGAACGGAGTCCCCCTCTAGAAGGGTTTCGGAACCCGGAGTTTCCTCGAGAGGTTGTGCTTCTTGGATTTTCTGAAAATATGGTTTTCATCTTCGTAGATTTTCTCTCATATACTCTTTACATCGATTTTCGTAAAAAAAAATCTTCAAATTTTGACGGAAGTAGGTTCGAACGATCAACCTCAGGAATGGATTTCCATGAGGTTAGTCACTAGACCACGAGCAAAAGAAATATAAGAGCAAAAATATCCTTTTAAGTCATGTACATCAAGTTTACAAATTTCTAAATTTGTATTTTACCAACATTTATTTATTTATCCCATTCTATTTCACTTTACATTCTTTCCATCTACATTTTATTTCACTATACGTATATTTTTATTCCATATTATTTAATATATTCTAAACTAATACCCTTTTTCTTTACAAAGCTATAACTAAAATAATTCGTAATTTTCCTTTTCTATTCATATTTTCTTTATTTTTTTAACGCAATACATTAAAGTACATGCATACAATGCCCGAATAATCTCATGTACACCATGTACAGTCGTCAACAGAAGTTCGTTCCTATTAGGCTGGAAATAAATATTTATATAAAATGAAAATCATTACATAAAAGCTCTATTTTGAATAAAAATAAAATAAAAACATTGAGCGGGGCCTAATTGAACTGTGATTGGTTGAACCTGAAATGATTCCCATTTTATATAAATATTTATTTCCAGCTTAATAGGAACGAACTTCTGTTGACGACTGTACATCAATTTTACAAATTTCTAAATTTCTATTTTACCCAACATTTATTTGTTCCATTTTAAAACATATACCTTTCTTTGCATTTACATTTTGTTTCACTATACACATATTATTATTCCATATTATTTAATATATTCTAAACTAACATCCGTTTTCTTCACAAAGCGGTAAATAAAATAATTTGTATTTTCCTTTTTACCAGATTTTCTTAATTTTTTTAATGTAATG
>SEYY01019823.1:35000-40000 GCA_009176605.1 Armadillidium nasatum
TTGAGAACAGATGAAGGTTTGAGTTGAGTGTTTTCGAAGAAGATATCATAGTTGTGTGGAAGATTGTGTCTAGTAGAAAGATGTAGGAATTGAGTTTTTGAGGCATTGAAAACGACCATGTTTTCTCTGCCCCAATTTGGAAATACGAAAATATTAGATCCAATTATGCAATTTTCCATCCATGACATATGCTTGAAAATGTGCATGACGTCAACTCTCATTTACTCTTATATAAAAAAAAAATATATCATAACCATATGCTCACAGTAACTGCATACAATTTTTCACGAAAGTGACATAAGAATGACGTCAACACCTTTCGTAAATATTGTTCATTTATTTTACAAGACTTTCAGCATGTGATTATTTTTTTTTGTCAAGTTACCATATGACTCAATATTATGATACAACTTCACTTACCGATTTCAGTGCATAACAATAGGTACTCTTTCGTAATATTTATTTCTATTTAGTTTTTTTGTAAGTTTAAACTCATTTCGTGTAATATATATATA
The DNA here is from genome assembly GCA_009176605.1 of Armadillidium nasatum. Lineage (NCBI taxonomy): Eukaryota > Metazoa > Arthropoda > Malacostraca > Isopoda > Armadillidiidae > Armadillidium > Armadillidium nasatum. The sequence continues at coordinate 35,516 of SEYY01019823.1, forward strand.
TATATATATATATATATATATATATATATATATTATATATATATATATATATATATATATATATATATATATATATATATATATATATATATATATATATATATATATATATATATATATATATATATATATATATATATATATATATATATATATATATATATATATATATATATATATATATATATATATATATATATATATATATATATATATATATATATATATATATATATATATATATATATATATATATATATATATATATATATATATATATATATATATATATATATATATATATATATATATATATATATATATATATATATATATATATATATATATATATATATATATATATATATATAATATATATATATATATATATATATATATATATATATATATATATATATATATATATATATATATATACATGCGCTTAGCGGAGGGAAGTGGTCCCGTTTTCTTTGAAGTCCCCGATAGAGACCCTTAAACAGTATAAAAAAGAAATCTAGATAAAACAAAGTTTCTAATATATATATATATATATATATATATATATATATATATATATATATATATATATATATATATATATATTATATATATAAGAAAGGAGAGAGGTTAATTAAAATCTAAATTCTGATTGAAGAAGACATAAAATTTTGAAAAATGTTGCATCGTTAATTTTTATTTTTCATGAGAATTGTCTCTAATCTTATTAAAATTTGAAAAGTTCCACTTTTGTTCTAATAATTAATATAATAATAATAATAATAATATAATAATAATAATAATAATAATAATAATAATAATAATAATAGAAAAATTTTTTTTTTTTTTTTTTTTTTTTTTTTTTTTTTTTTTTAATTGTATTTATATATATATATATATATATATTATATATATATATATATATATAATATATATATATATATATATATATATATATATATATATATATATATATATATATTATATATATATAACTGTGGTCGTTTTACCTTTCAGTATTATACTAAAAATATATATATCTATATATATATATATATATATATATATATATATATATATATATATATATATATATATATATATATATATATATATATATATATATATATATATATATATATATATATATATATATCTTGTGTTGCAAAATTTCGACTTTTGTCTTGGTTTTTGTTTATGTTATTTTAATATCAATATTATTTTTAGTATTATTCTAAGCTTATTCAATATCTATATTTATATTCGCACCTGAAAGTTGAATATTAATATTGGAAAAAAAATTTGATGCACCTTTAACAATATCTTGTTAGTTCAAGTATACTATCGATTTTTATACATGTAATATAACTTTTTGAGGAGTATCTAAAGGTAACCGAGACAAGATATCTCATTTCTCATTTTAGCTTTTGGTCTATACTCCAAATTATTATGATTATTATTACGAAGACAAATTTATTGTTCGTGTACGCATTCGTTCTGCAACTAAAGTGTGAAAAGATTGCATTTGAACCTAAAACAGGCTGTAAATATTTGTAACCCGTAACGATCCGAGAAAAAGTCTATTATAGAAAAAAAAAATTACAACGTAAGCAAAAGCAAGAGCTCCCTTTTTATTGTAAATAAATCTTACCATGTTTTGAAAGTGATACTAAAGACATTCAGTTTGGCATAACGTGGGCTAAATGCCCTACAAAAGATGGATCGACCAATGATTTTTTAATTAACAGTAAATCTGCTTTATAACGCAATAAAATTCTAGTAGAAATTATCACTTCTTTAATGTTATAAATGTAGTCTATAATTCTTTTGACATTCCTCATTTTGAATTATTTTTAAATTAAAATTTCATTTAATGGATTGACTCCTTGTATATAATATAGTATAGTAAGTAGGGCTTTAAAAAGGAGATGGTTATTCCAACTCTTTTTAATACTTTAAAACCCAAGAGGAAGACCATCATCATTTGGAAAGTGCAACTATCTCTTTTTCAAAGATATAGGCTCAGAATTTTTCTCATAATCTCACTCCCTCAAATAGGACTGACATATGTGTCTATTTCTCTTTTCAGGGACACTTATTATATTTGGAATAATTATGTAAGCAATATTATTGTTAAAATCTATGAAACATTCTTGTATATTTTCTGTCTTCAACGAGTCATACAAACAAATGTTACAAATTATAATCATTGTAATTTTAATTATTATTATTATTATTATTATTATTATTATTATTATTATTATTATTATTATTATTATTATTATTATTATTAAGTAATTAATTTTTTTATCTTTCAGGATGACATGACTTCTAGAGAAACCCTTTAAATCTGTTATCGGAGAATGGTAAGTATTACTTATCTGTAAATTCTTTGCTACTACTCTATTTAAATGTCACCAGCTATGAAAAGTTGGTATTATATATATATATATATATATATATATATATATATATATATATATATATATATAATATATATATATATATATATATATATATATATATATATATATATATATATATATATATATATATATATGTGATGTATTGGAAGTAAAAATTTTAACAACGAACCTTCCAAATGGAAATCAAAGAAATATAACAGCAAGTCCCACAAGTTAGCAGCATCAATGTGCCAAAAAATTGCCTCGCCATAGTTTGGGATATTTCTCGTGGAAAACTAGAAGAGATAGAAGAGGATACAGACAATGTGATCGCAGAAATTGATTTGTGGAAATAGCTTTAGTAGAAAAGGGATAGAGATTAGATGTTAAAAAAAGATTTAAAATGTTTATTTCATCTCCACGACGATCAGGAATAATGGTATGGGAATTTCACTATATGATCAAGGTCATTTTGGATAGTGAAATAATAAACAAATTTAGCATAAGTATCTTGGAATTTAGAAGAAAACAGTTGGGGATGGTGAACATTGAAATATCAAGAATGATGATTTCAGGAAAAGGAGAAGAGGAGAGAATGCTCTCTATTTTAGAGTTTAGATTGGCAGTAAAATTATTTGACAAATTGACAGAATAGATGAATTAAATTAGATTGGTAAGAGAGCCTAAGTCAAGGAGTAGAGAATTCAGAAAACCACTAATTAGAAACCCTAGAACAGACAACTTAGTTATAATGAATCTCCTGAATTTCGGTCTAGAATAAAAGGTGAGGAAAGGTGATATTTGTCAACGGAAATTAAACTAGAGGCAGCGAATGTTGCAGAAATTGACGAATATATATATATATATATATATATATATATATATATATATATATATATATATATATATATATATATATATATATATATATATATATATATATATATATATATATATATATATATATATATATATATATATATATATATATATATATATTTAAATTAATCTTTAAACCCTTGAATTGCTATAATAGGATCCTGTGTTTGTTGTGATTTTTGACAATTGAATAAAAGTTAATTGAAGAAGATTGTGATCTTATAAATAAGAGAAGAAAGCTTTGCATTCAATAGAAATTTCGTCTCCTCAAGTTTTATTTTATTTTGCTTTTAGAATTAAACTTTCTTATGACGATAATTCCTTTAAGTGTAAATAAAATTATATGTTGTTAATTCTATGAGAGAAAACAAAATTAATAGAATTGATATGAGTTTAATTCTTATTTTGAGTTATTAGATAAAAATCCCTAAATAAACTTCAATAATTTTCTTTTTTAATAGTGAATCTTAATTTTCTTTAGGACTTAATCTTTGATACATTGGCGTAAAACCGCATTTATTTCTATTGTATTTTAAAAACAGGTAGAGTTACGTGGAGCTTGTAAATGGAAGTGACTCACTCAGTTCTATTCATGGTTTGTTTATGAGGAGTTATTGACATATTCATTTATAATATTGGTGAAAAATCCATACATTAATTTTTTTTTTTTTTAAAGAAAATTACAGTTCGAATGTGGAAGATGAGGAAGTGTGAATCATTGAAACGTAACGTTGAAGTCAAAGCTCTTTACTTAAGTTGTGAAAATTTACAAATTTAAATGCTTTGAGCAACAAAATCAACCAAAGAAAGTCATTTTCAGTATTTCAGATGCATACATAATAAGTTTAGAATTGATCCGTTTCTAAATATATAAATTGAATAATAAGGATTTCTCTACTGAAACTATTATATTTAACTTAAACAAAATATTCCATCAAATAATTATTTGTCGTATTAAGGGATCATTCGGACCAATGGAAATGCTTCTTACAAAATATTTATTTAAAGTTTAATTTTGAAAGATCAAACTAATGCAAATCGAGAACGATTTAATTATATGAAACGTAATTGGAAAAATTATACGAAAAATTCTACGAAAACTTAATTGGAAAAATTATTTTATAATGAAGAACTGTTGAAGGATGGGGTCGAGAAGAAGTTATAAGCAATTTCCGTAATGAATATTGAAAAATTGATTTAA
>SEYY01019823.1:47500-55000 GCA_009176605.1 Armadillidium nasatum
ATATCCAGAAGGTACTGATGATCTTTACAAAGATGTTTTATTTACACTGAGTTCATCTAATTCAAACTTATAACGGGTAATATCTCAAAATCAAGCAGTTGTTCGCCGATTTTTCCAGAGAATGACACTGTTCCCGTTGTCTCTCCTTCAAGTATCCAAATAAATATCTGAATGGTAGCTTGTTGAAGTGAAATGAATAAATGAACCACTGCAATGGGCGCTAAACTTTATCTTCTATGTCTCTATGATACGGATAACACCATTTTTCTACCTTGTGTTTGTTGCTGTGCCATCACAACCAATCGTTTCCAGTTCATTAATGCCAGTACCATTATCTTCCAGGTACTTAAGGATGAAATTAGCTATTTCAGTACCTGGTTTCACTCGCCAGTGTGACGTTACTGACAAATTGCCCACCAGGCTCACGAATCAAGCAAATGTGCCTCTCTTTCCTTACTCTTCGGTATGTTTTAGCTCTTACTTTATGTTGAAAGAGTATTATCCTTTCTACCATCAAAGTAGAAATTGTTACTATGGGACGGTCCATATATTGTCCTATAGCCTGTCGTGTTTTCAGTTTTTCTCTTCTGACCTTGATTTTATCGATCACTAGCGACGTATGTTTTTCAAAAATCATTCCAAGATCACGCAAAACGCTGGAAGCGATAGTAGCCGTAGCTATATGAGAAACTATAGACAGAGACGGAAAGAATCGGGGAGACGTGTCTCGACAGGTTTGTTTGATATAAGCCTTGTTCAGTGCTCATGCTCAATAGATCACACCACGGTCAGAATAAATGCAATAAACAAATTTATTTGTTATTTAGGACTGCATTCATAAACAATACTCATTGGTTATCTCATTTATTAGATTTCATAAAACACTGCGAATATTTGTAAAACGGTAAAAAAAACGATTTTTCACGAAAATTTGAACATTTTAGCCCTAATGCTCGAATTCAAAATGAAACGTATGATTTTTGAAATATTTTTTCCTATTATCACTCATCAAAAATGAAATACGTAGTCGCCATTAGAAATCAAAAAACGTAGCCTATAAAGTTAAGTTTTGATGCCTTTTGTCATTTTTTCCAAACTTTAAGCCCTTTGCGCGAACTGAAGTTCCAACATATAATCTTTTTCATTGTTTTCACTGATTAGCATGCAAATACGCAACTTTTGAGTCCTATTAGAAATCGATACTCGAAAAATTGATTTTTTCGATCCACTCTAATTTATATTTACAATGTAAGATTAGTTGGTGCATTATATGGTGGCCTGAAGTCTTTTCCCACAAGGGTGGCGTAAAAATATTTTATTTAATAGCAAATATTCCAGTAACAGTTTCACAGGTAGGTAAGTACTCTAAAACAGAATATAGCTTTTGACAAATATAAATAAAATTCTAAGGATTTTCAAACAAAAGTTTTATTTGATATCAATCAAGTATTATCTATCACCTATTTCTTTCCTCATTTTATTTCGGTTGAGAAAATCGTTGCTCAGTTCTCTTCTGTTTGTCTTTATTTCAATGAATGAGTCTCATGTGTTCGTCGGTTTGGATTTTATTATTATTATTTTTAGGCGATGAGGAGGAGAGTGTGAAACTCATTTGTCATGATCAACGAAGAAGGATTTGAGATCTTTGCACCAATCTCTTCAAATAGAATCTTATTACGACCAATTTAAGGACTTTTATTTTCTTTCTTCAACTCTTTTATTTCACTTTTACCTTTTTATTAAATATTCTATTCTTACACGGACCCACACGCACTCATACGCACATACATACACACACGCATATATATATATATATATATATATATATATATATATATATATATATATATATATATATATATATATATATATATATATATATATATATATATATATATATATAATAATTAAAGTCTGCTAACACTCTCGCAGACTAAATATTCATTAAACATCGAAGATTAAAGTTTGCTGTAGGGGAATTGAACCCGGGCCCTATAGCACAAAAGCATTGAGTTTTATCTCTACGTTACTGGCGGTTTAAAAGAGAAATCCAAAGAGGAGGCTTATGAATAATAATTCACAAGAACAACCTCCAAGGACTTCTTGTGACCTCGCTTGAGTGTGAGGCAACATGACCCGGGCCGGGGCCCGGCCTCCCCTTTCCTCTCGCAAACCAAACAGATAAGGTAATTATTGATTTGTCATAGTGTAGCCAGAATGTTAAGCATTTTTCATAATGGCAATATAAAGTCATCTGTTCCCAATGCTAATTTAGTCCAGCTAAAAGAGGAAATGGCATTGTAGAAATGCTACTTAAAATATTAGATTCGACAGTTTGCAAAGGAATATTTTAGTTATTCAAAAGTTTTGGGCGTGCAATCAGGCTTCTCAAATTTTTTATTTTTATTTTTTTTTATTTTTTTTTTTTTTTTGCCTGTGGGTCAATCGTAATGTAATAATAATGTAGTTTAATAACTACATTCATTAAGCTGTATGATGTATGTTAATGGGGATCTATGTATCCACGGATTTTTTTTAAAGCATTACCAGAAACTTGTAAATATTAATACCAGTATGTCTAGAAAACTATACATGCTATGAAATTTATGAAACCAGATTTAGAATCCATGAACAAAATGCATTAAGAAAAGAGTGAGCATGTCTGTTATGATTGAAATAGTTTCATTTCGTAGATCATGAATACTTGAGCAACGTAGCATGAGCATGAATGCCGCAAAGGAAGAACGTATCAAAATACCATCCACGCAACTCCACACAAAAATAATGCGAAAATATTATCCCTGTTATGTTGCAAAAGGGCGTCAAAATCAATGGAATTCTAGAATTATCTTAAGTATAATATTTCTTTAGTTATAAAATCTTCTAAAAGAAAGCAAACTCCTTCCAATTTGTTCTGTAATAGTGCTACTTAAATTGAATTTAAATGTTCAAAATTTATGCGTTATGTGGAAAGGCAGTATTTCTTTCAATAATACATCCTTTACACCCATAAAATATTGTGTAGAGTTTGGAATGGTAGTTTTCTTTGGAATGAGGGTACTTTTTTTCAGTTCACATCTCACGGCATTGCCATATCAAGGAGATTCTTAAAATTCTTAAAACTTATTCATCCGTGAATAAAATCGATTTTTTATTTTTTTTTTTTTGCTGGCAATCATGTCGTCATTCGAGATAATGAAAAGGGGACAGGAAAGCGAAAATTGCCTCTGAACACGTTGCACTGTTTTGGAATAACTTTCACTGTTTTTCAGATTGGGATATCTTCCTCATGAAGAGTTTACTTCCTATTTTACCAAATTTGACAGTTGTTCTGGTGTGCTACAAGTAACCATACTAAACTCCACTACATCACATTGTTTACTGGCGCCATGGAAATTGTCTTTTTATCAAGACCGATATAAGGAAGTGATTTTGGATCGTCTCCGTATTGATCACATTCACTTAACGCAAATCTATCTCGTGGTCCGTGAGCCACAATCAAGCTGCCCTTTCTGTCAATCTAATACTAGTCAGTTTCTACAGCACCTTTTCATAGGTTTTCTCTTTGAGCAATTTCGCATTAAATGTTTTTCTCATTGTTTTATGTTCTGCCTGTTCTTTCATCGTCTAAATCGAGCAGGAATGCCACCTATTTCCTCTCTTAACATCTAAAATTATAAACTAAATCTAATTTTGACTGTAACAATTATCTGAATCCTTTTTGTCTTACGGATTAGGATTCATCCCTGATGTGGCTCCCAATGGGAGCAGTAGATGCAGCAACAAGGACAAAGGTCTCCCCATATATATATATATATATATATATATATATATATATATATATATATATATTATATATATATATATATATATATATATATATATATATATATATATATATATATATATATATAGATATATAGTGGTTGGGCGTGTCTGATGAGAGCTCCCTGATGAATTGAGCATATTATGTATGTTTATATGCTGATGACTTTTTTTTAAGGAAAAATCATTTGTTATTAAAAAAAGAAATTATATACACTCACATTAAAACGAATTCTTTGTTTATTATTATTATTATTATTATTATTATTATTATTATTATTATTATTATTATTATTATTATTATTATTATTACTATTATTGATAGTGGATGTAGTAGTGTACACTGGTTTAGAATATGGAAAGTTATTAGGTGTTGATATTATGCAAAAGTTTAATTTTCTCTCATTTTCATTTATTTTAATTTTATGTTTTAAATTATTCTTGTTGGTGAAGAAACTTTGTTTTGCGTTCACATTTTTTACCTTTTTTTTTTTTTTTTTTTTTTTTTTTTTTTTTTTTTTTTTTTTTTTTTTTTTTTTTTTTTTTTTGTTTTCTTACTGAAATAATTCAATTTAAATTTAGGATCTCATTTTGGTTTCTAATTCAACATTTACTCAATCCTCTAATTTTAATCTCTTCTAATTCCATCAAATTCTTAATATTTTTAAATGACTTCAAAGTTTAGGACAACTTTCAAGTTAAATATCTGATTTAAAAAAGGAAGAAGAAGAAAAAAAAAATTTTTAAACATTTTTTTAAAACTTTTTTTTTCTGATTTAAAACTTTAAAAAAATATATTAGCATTTAATTTGAATTTTTTTAAAATTAAATTTTTTTTGTCACTGTACTTTAATAATGACTAACGACCTGAATTAATTAATATGGTGTTCTGTAATTTAAATGCTCTATTCTGTTCTTTTGGACAGTTTTAAATTGTGTTTTGTTTGGTTTTTATTGCATATATTGTTCGAGATTTTGGTTATATTTTTTAAATTTTATATTTTATTTTTTATTTTTTTTTGGTAATTTTATCTATTTTTTTAATTTATCTTTTATCATTTTTTTAATATTTTATCTTTAAACTTAACTGTTAAATATTTTTTGGAAATTTAAGATTGTTTTATTTTTATTTTTAGTTGTAATTTTCCACATATTGTGAATTCATAACACAGATTTGAGACCAAAACAACAGTTTAGTTATTTCCAACTGATTTCTATGTATTTTGATGTGATCAAAACGAAAAACGTATCGAAAACAATCGTAGAGGTCAGGATTTACCACAAATCGCAAAATTATCTTTTAATTTAGAAGTTTTTTTTTAAAAAAACGTTTGATATTTCAATTTCATTCAAACCCAAACTTACTATTAAAATTTTCAAATTAAAAAAAAAAAAAAAAAAAAAAAAAAAAAAAAAAAAAAAAATATAAATATATATATATATATATATATATATATATATATATATATATATATATATATATATATATTATATTATATATATATATATATATATATATATATATATATATATATATATATATATATATATATATATATATATATATATATATATATGTCTCTTTCTTGAGAAAGTGAAGGAAGCCATTTTAAACCTCATTCATGATTGTGCAAGCCGAGCAATACAAACTCTGACATGTGCGTATGTGTTTTGAATTTCATGTCTGTTTCTCGCGTGTTCTCATTTCTTCTCAGTCTGTGTTAGATATCGTCATTTACCAACCGTGTTTCTCCCAAGTTATTGATATGGCTTCTCGAAAGTGTATAAATTTGCCAGACAGTTTTTGCTCTATTTGTTGTGAATATACAGTATTAAAGCAGCAGCAGAGTATCACAGATTTTGTGAAAAATGTATACTCGGCATACTTCGGATTAAAACTTAGAAATCAAGATAAAGTTTGGGCGCCTCATGAAGTGTGCAAACGGTGTGTTGATGATCTCCGAAATTGGTTCAAAGGTAAGAAAAAAGCTTTACGTTTTGAGATTCCTATGGTATGGCGTGAACTGAGAGCCATAATGACGATTGTTACTTTTGTTCTTGTAATGTAAAAGGGTAAAATTGCAAAAAGAGACATTCCATTTCATACCACAATCTTCAATCTACACTTCGCCCCATCCCTCACGATTCAAATATTCCAGTTCCCAAGCCCCAGGATACCTTGGAAGAAATACCTTGCTAATTTGAAGATGTAGTTATACCTGAACCAGTTGATGAATCAAGTTCGAATTTTGAAGATGATACAGGACCAAAATGTTTCTCTCATGAGAATGTTAATGATTTAGTAAAGAACTTGAATCTTCCCAAAGATGCTGCAGAGTTACTCGGATCAAGGCTCAAAAGCAGGAATTTATTGTTGCCTGGAGTGTAATTTTCGTGGTTCAGACATCGTTAAAAGGATTTCGTGCATTACTTTTCCCTGGTAGACAACTTGATCTATTGAACAGACGTTGAAGGTTTAATGGCTTAATTCAATATAATTCATCTCAATGACGTCTATTTACTGATTCTTCGAAAAGAAGCCTAAAAGCGGTATTACTTAATAACGGTGGTATTTACGCTTCAATTCCTATAGATTATTCGGTACACTTGAAGGAAACCTACAAAATCCTGGAAATTGTTCTTCGGAAACTTAAATATGAAGACCACGAATGACTAGTATGTGATGATTTGAAGATATTGTGCATGCTACTTGGGCAACAAGCTGGATTTACCAAATACCCCTGTTACCTATGCCTATGGGACTGTCGAGACGGTACAAATCACAGGACGAAAAAGACATGGCAGCCAAGGGAGCTTACAGTCGATAAAAAAAATTCCTCCGAGAAGCTTTAGTACCTCCCCATAAAATTTTACTACCACTACTCCACATTAAATTGGGATTGAAGAGTCAATTAATTCGTGAAATCACTTCCGAAAGATGGAGAATGCTTCGAATACTTGTGTTCCAAGTTTCCAGGTCTAACAGAGGCAAAATCGAAGCAAGATGCATTCACCGAGCCGAGCATTAGAAGGCCTATAGGTGACCATGAGTTCATGAAGACCATGACAGGTCCTTAGAAAGAGGGTTACAAGGAGTTAAAAGATGTCGTGCAGAAGTTTTCAGGCAACAGCAAGGAACCCTAACTATGAGGAGATCGTTGGACGAATGTTGAGAGCATTTCAAGCTTTAGGTTTCCTAATGAGCTTAAAAGTACATTTGCTCCGTTCCTATCTCGATTACTTTCCTGAAAATTTGAGAGCTGTAGTGAGGAACAATGTGAAAGATTTCACCACGACATCAAAGAGATGGAGAGGAGATTCCAGGGGAGATGGAACGTTACAGATGATTGCCGATTACTGTTGGATGCTGCATAGAGAGATTCCAGATGCTGTCTATAAGCGTAAAGAGGAGCCTTAAAGGAACGAAAGAAGCGATTTTAACATGTATATACAAGCATATTTTATTCTAGTTGATTTTCTTAAAATTTGTGCACTAAAAAATCCAATTTATAGGTCTATTTTCATTTTCTTTGACATATTATCTTAATTGACATAGGTACCTAATTTCTTAGAATTTGGATTGAGCACTTCGAAAAACATAAAATTCTTGTTAAATAACCAAAACAGCCTTGCAAAAAAATTTTTTGCAGGCCTTTGTTATTTATCAATTTTAAT
>SEYY01019823.1:65000-87500 GCA_009176605.1 Armadillidium nasatum
GTCTCCCTTTCCCTTTTATTTATTTTCTCACAAAACTTTGCATATGTAATTCCAAATCTGTTTATTCACATTTCACTTCAAGCTTTTCCTTTTTCATTGTTAGCTCTGCTTGCTTTTCTCTCTCTCTCTCTCTCTCTCTCTCTCTCTCTCTCTCTCTCTCTCTCTCTCTCTCTCTTTCTCTCCCTTTCTTTCTCTCTCTCTCTCTCTCTCTCTCTCTCTCTCTCTCTCTCTCTCTCTCTCTCTCTCTCTCTCTCTCTCTCTCTCTCTTTCTTTATTTTCTCTCTCTCTCTCTCTCTCTCTCTCTCTCTCTCTCTCCAGAATAAATTATTTGTCCTTGGAAGAGCCTCTCCATAGACATAATTTCCTTCCTTCGTTTCCTTTATTCATTCATTCATTCATTCATCTTTAAAAATGAAAAGAAAACACAGCTTTAAAGTCTCCTTTCTCACTCAATCATATCTACAATTCTCTATATTATTATTATTATTATTATTATTATTATTATTATTATTATTATTATTATTATTATTATTATTATTATTATTTTATTTATTATTATTTTATTATTTATTATTATTATTATTATTATTATTATTATTATTATTATTATTATTATTATTATTATTATTATTATTATTATTATTATTATTATTATTATTATTATTATTATTATTATTATTATTATTATTTATATAACACAAGGTATCATGTTTTATAATATTACTTCCTCAAAAAGTTTTCTTTTCTAATGTGAGGTCGTTTTTTTTTTGTTTTTTTTTAATGCTCTGAAAAAGTTTATCTCCAAAGTTTAATATGAAAGTATTGACTGAGTCATTAACTCCTTTGAAGGACATTTATTACTTGAAATTAATTAACTTTCTTCTTGTAAAATAGATGACTTTCCGCATTCTCTTTCATTTAATGTTATGGAAAAAAATATGTGAATCAAAATTAATGTTTTTAATGGAATTATACGTCAGTGAGTTGTTTTTCTAGATTTACAATTATACTATAATATCACTTGCATATAATATCCCATTTTTTTCTCTTTATATGCCTCACGTTGATGGCGTTCAAAGTCTTGAATAACATGGTGGAAGAAATAGATTTGCTCTTCGAATTTTTTTATTATGCTCTTAAGACTTAAAAGGGAGGGGACATTTTTTTCTTTTTTTTTCTTTTTGGAATAAAATATTTGATCTTAAAAGCACCACCTTCAAATTTGGGGAATGTTCACTATTGAGCGAGATACGCATTTTTGAATTCTTGTAAAATTTCTGTAGTGCCAAAATTTTGGCACTTGAGTGGCACTCCTAATTTTTTATTAAACTTTTTTTGTTTTTGGCCGATCGAGACCAAATTTTAACACACTGACTGAATGAAGAAAATATCTAAAAAATTATTGGACACTTTTTTCGAATTAGGTCCCTAATAAAAAGATAAGTCAAAATAGTTTCGACAAAATTTTTCGAAAAAAAATCATTTTTCAAAATTTTTTCTAAATTATTTTGTTCTTTCCTCTTTTCTTGAAATATATCAAAAACTTACTTTAAGATAAATTGAAGACAAGGTCTTTATGGAATCAATAAAAGAAATTTAAAGGATTGAGTGGGGTTCCCCTTTTTAGGCTCAGTCTGAATGAGCCCAAGTTTCCAGCAAAAAGAAGAGAGAGAGATATATATAAAATAATTTACCAAGGTAGAGTGGTTCAGCTTTAGTAGAATGCAAAACGGCAGTTGTGACGTTAAAAGATACTAGAGGAGGGAAAGAGGATGAAGCAAAGTTAGAGTTGACATTTTTTGCAAAATACCAAAAAGGGAGTGAAGAAGAGGAACCAGAAAGATAATAGCATTTTCTACGGAGAAAAACGTTTTTGGTGTTGCGGAGTATAGATTTTGCACGATTCCTGGAAGAAATATAAGTTGCGTGTGTTTCTGGAGTTTGAAGACGGGTTAATTTTTGAAGGCAGCATCTCTGCTGCGAATAGCATGAGAACAAGTAGAGTTAAATAAAGGTTTGTTCGGCTTAAAAGAAGGGAAATAAAACAGAATGTACGCCTCCACGACAGAGAATCACCCCAATAATGATCTCAGCACACTCCTAAGGACCACTCCCACGGAAGCTATAATCATTCCAAGGGTAATCAAAGAATTACGACCAGCTTGCGGCACCAAAGTGCCACAAACGTTTCCTCGAACAAGGAGGTGATCTTTCTTGCGGAAGGCTTGAAAAAATAGAAGAGGATACAGAGATAAGGTGATCGGAAGAACCCAGAGGATGATACAATTTGAAAGTATAAGGAGAAGGATAGCAAGTTAGAAAAAGGGCTAAAATGTTCGGTTCATCTCCAAGACAATCAGGGGCAGGAGTAGGAAGCTGCACCAACTGTTCAAGGTCTTTTTGGGTAGCGAAATGGAAGATACGTTCACCGGCTGTATCATGAGAGCTATAAGAAAGCCATTGGCGGTGATGAACATTGAAATATATATATATATATATATATATATATATATATATATATATATATATATATATATATATATATATATATATATATATATATATATATATATATATATATATATATATATATATATATATATATATTATCAGATGTAAAAATGTCAAAATTTGTGTACATTTGAGAAGAAAGATATGTGCGCTGGTGATATTTTTGGTCCACCGTCTTGGATTTTAAATTCTTTTGAACCTATTTTAGGTGAGTATCTTTAGTTATACTTTGCCAATCAATGACTTCGAAAACATTCTTTTTCTTTGCAGAATCTGTTCTTTTGATTTCGGAAAAAATCTATTCTTTTTTCTAAAATTTATTCTTTCAATTTAGTAACATTTTATAATTATTAATATTATTAGTAATAGTAGTTGTAGTATTAATATTGTTGTTATTATTATTATTATTATTATTATTATTGTACGATAATAATAATTTCTACATTTTTGTAAAATTTTTAAGGACAATCGTAGAATAAAATAAAATTGTGGCTTTATGCAAAAATTCGAGCATCTGCCCACACACGCTCGACATTTTCAAGGATATGATTTTATTTTATGTTTTTTATTTTTATTTATTTATATATATATATATAATCTCTGGAGGCAAAGACAAGAGGCATACTAATTTCCACCAGAGTTGAGGAAAATTGAAAATATGACAGTTAAAGGCCGACATGTCCCGATACACGGAGTTTAAAATTGTGTAAATCAGAGGAAGTTGTGTAAGATAAATGGAGTGTTTTCTGGACTTTACCAGTTGAGTACATGCAAGATTGAGCATTGCGGTTGAGTCTGGAGTCAGAGAGTTGGACAGAGAAGGGATGAGACTGTGCAGAAAGATTGGTCGCACGAACCCTTCTCAGTGGAGGAGGTATGCGACGGAAGGGTTCAGAAGAGCAGCGTCCATTGTAATAGCTTAAATATTAAATGATATTTTGTAAGATTTTCGTTATGTTCGACATTATACAAATATCAAAAGGAAAATCTTCCACTCTCTTAAACTTTGAGGTTTTTTACATGACCGAAATGTAGAACATAATTCTTGAAGGAAATATATGTAGTTCTTCCTTTTACGTGAAATTCGCGTATTATACATGTGTCATCTTTATATATTTATAAACATATCAGCATTCAATATATCATCCAAAAACTTTACTTTAAATTAGGGTTGGCCGATGCACTTACTGCATATCCTTTAATGGTATATATATATATATATATATATATATATATATATATATATATATATATATATATATATATATATATATATATATATATATATATATATATATATATATATATATATATATATATATATATATATATATATATATATATATATATATATACCATCCAGTAAAATCATTTTTATTCGTACGTTTAGATTTTGTCGTCACTATAAATTTAATGTTTTGTTTTTCTTCTTTTACTAAATTGTGATGTGCAGATATTCTTAATTAAAAATGATGTTGTTTCGAGTGATGTATTGCACAGTGTAAATAAAGAACAAATACTAATTTGTTGACGTTTTCATTCCATTATGGAACGTTTTTTATTTAAAATTGTTATGAGTAAAACTGATGATAGGAAATGTGAGTCTACCTGCAACTATGAACCTAATTTTAAAGGTTTTGAACCAAAAAAATTTAAAAAGTAGCCGAATTTTGGACGAGAGATAATGTCGATGATTTAGACGACTCTTCTCGTTTCTGAAATGGGAGTCAAAGTTTGCGCTTTTTCCACCCATTATCAACAGTAATATTATAAATGCAGGACAGGCAGATAAGGGCATCCCAATGCAAAGTGAGAGGAGAGGAGCTGAAAAACCCATCCGGTGGGTCCCTGAATTGCCTACCTGTATCATGAATTATATATATATATATATATATATATATATATATATATATATATATATATATATATATATATATATATATATATGTGTGTGTGTGTGTGTGTGTGTGTGTGTGTGTGTGTGTGTATTCAAAGGGGGAGGACGCAGTGCCGTCCACTCTATCATCGCGGGATGATAGAGTGGACTAGACCATTCAGTTTCACTCCGTTGCCTTTTGGTTTATTCCTTATCGCGTTTCATCTTCTCAGTGGGTCTCTAGTGTACCCTTCATTCCCATTGGAATATCTATGCTCCCACAACCTCCCCCTTTCTTCACATGTATCATACAAATATACAAACGCTTATACGTCCATTACCTTTTAAAAAATACAAAATGGCAAAACGTAAAGCTTCATCTGAGAAGCATGGAGGGGCGGATTCCAAATATATCCCCTATCAGCCCCTTAACTCTTCACCACTTGGGAGTTGGTGGCCTCCGGTGATGGGGTTGGTGCCAACAAGATCTTAAAGCCGATTTGCCATGGTGCTCGGTCTTCTTTATCATTAAATTCTGCAACATTCGCAGTCTCTTTTCTAATTTCCACTTTGTCGAACACCACCTCTCTTCTTCTAGACCCCATCTCATGTTCCTAACTGAAACCCAGGTGTTTGAGTGCTCTGACAGCAAACCCTACTCTGTTTCCTCCCACTGTCCCTATTTTCAATTTTTTCGTGTCTCTAATTTGAAGTCTACTGAATTCTCTACTTTATGGCTTAAACTTTCTTGCCACTCTACAACTAAATTAACTTGTTCTGTCTATTTATCTCCTATTTCTACTGACTATAATAAATTCTTCGACTACCTTAACTCCAAAATAGAACACATTCTTCTCCTTCACCTTTCTCTGAAATCATTATTTTAGATGATTTCAATGTTCACCACCGCCAATGGCTTTCATCTAGGTCTCATGATTCAGCCGGTGAACTTGCCTACCACTTTTCTATCCAGAACAACCATGAGAAGTTGGTGCATCTCCCTACCCGTATCTTTGACCACCTTGGTGATGAACCCAACATACTTGATCTTTTCCTAACTTCTTACCTTTTCCTTATTCTGATAACTCTTTCCTCCTCTGGGTTCATCCGATTACCTTCTTATCTCTGTATCTTGTTCTGTCTCTCCACGTCCTTCCGCAAGAATGGTCCCCGCCATCGACGAGGAGGCGTTTCTGACATTTCGGTGCCACTAACTGGTCTGACTTGCGGTTGTACTTTTATGATTTACCATGGAATGATTACTGTTTCCATGGTAGGCGATTCTCTCTGGAATAGAGGCGTACATTCCATATTCTTTCCCTTCTACTAAGCCTAGCAAACCTTGGTTTAACTCTGCTTGTTCTCGTGCTATCAGAAGAAGGACGCTGCCTTCAGGGATTACCATCATCTTCAAATTCCAGAAACTCATGCAACTTATATCTCATCCGAAATCGCGCGAAATCTATTACCTCAAAACACCAAAAAACTCATTTCTCCGTAGAAAATGCAATAATCTTTCTAGTTCTTCTTAGTCTTCTTTCTGGACTTTTCCAAAATATGTCAACCCTAACTTTGCTTCTTCCTCTTTCCCTCCTCTAGTATCTTCTAACGGTTCAACTACCGTTTTGCCTTCATATAAAGCTGAACTCTTTCCTTTAACGTTTGCCTCTTATTCAACCTTTGACGATTTCGGAGTTGATCTTACTTCTTCAACCTTCTCCAACTCATTTATGCCTAAAATTGTAATTTCTTCTAAAGACGTCACTTCTGCTCTCTCTGAGCTTAACACTAAGAAGGCGTACGGTCCTGATGGTATCCCTCCTGTGGTTCTCAAAACTTGCGCTTCCGAGCTTGTACCCTGCCTTGGTAAACTATTTCATCTATGTCTTTCTACTTCAACCATTCCTTCTTGTAGTAAACGTGCGCTCATTCAGCCTGTGCCGAAGAAGGGGAACCCTTCTCAACTCTCTAGCAATCGTCCCATTTCTTTAACCTCCGTTATTTCTAAAGTTTTCGAATCACTCCTTAACAGGAAGATTTGGAAACATTTCAATTCTTCTAATCATATCTCTGATCTCTAGTATGACTATCGTAAAAAAAACTCTACTGGTGATCTTCTTTCCCTCATCTCTGACTCTTGGTCCTCCGCCCTTCGACGTTTAGGTGAATCTTTTACTGTCACGCTGGACATATCGAAAACTTTCGATAGAGTCTGGCACAAAACTTTAATTTCTAAACTTCCTTCTTTCGATATCTATCATTCTCTATGTGGCCTTCTCTCTGATTTCCTTTCTCGTTCTTTCGATAGCAGCTGTTGTAGACGGCCACCGTTTATCCTATAAATCTATTTATAGTGGTGTTCCTCAAAATATTTTTTCTGCTTTTCATTAATGACCTTCTATCTGTTACTTCATCTTCTACCCACTCCTATGCCCATGACTCCACCCTACATTACTCCTTTCTATTTGAAAGGCTCCACTCCCAATAGGAGTTAATAGATGCAAGGAGGGTAGCCTTGAAGCAACTGACCTCTGATCTTTCTCGTAATTCAAATTTGGGCAGAGAAAGCATGGTCGTTTTCAATACCTCAAAAATTCCTTTTTTCCATCTCTCTACTCGACACAATCTTTCACACAACTATGATATCTTCTTCGAAAACATACAACTCAAACTTTCATTTCTCCTTAATATTCTCGGTGCTTCTTTTTCCTGTGATCTTTCTTGGAAAGATCACATTACTTCTTTCTCTAAAGAAGCTTCTAAGAGGCTAGGTGTTCTAATCTGAATTCGAGTCAGTGTGTGTGTGAACTCCCGAATCCGAATCTGGATTCGGATTAATCCATCACTGATATATATATATATATATATATATATATATATATATATATATATATATATATATATATATATATATATATATATATATATATATATATATATATATATATATATATATATATATATATAGTATATATATATATATATAAATATAGAGAAGGATTTAGTAGAGTTGAAAATGCTTAATTAAATGATTTGGCGTGTTGGCGTGAGGGAGAAAAATCCCTTTGAATATAAAAACATTAAAATAAGTTATCGTTAATTTATACAAATCAATAAAGGGACTGAAAAATTTGTAACTGTAATTAAAGGAAGCATTGAGGAGGAATCGACCCTCTATGGGGATCGATAACGGCTTCGTCGATTCTTCATCGTAAGACGCCTCTTTTAAATTATTTATCAGTCATCGAATATTAATTTAAACACGAACACAAAAAAAAAAGGATTCTTCTCAGTCTTCAGAAAGAAATATTTAAAATTTAAAATATCGTTTTAATACAGTTTGAGAATATAATCTAAGAAAATTCTTCTTCTTCTTCTTCTTCTTCTTTTCTATTTTTTCTTTTTTTTCTTTTTTTCTTTTTTATTCTTTTTTTCTTTTTTTCTTTCTTTTCTTTTTTTTTTTTTTATTTTTTTTTTTTTTATTTATTATATATAATATATATATATATATATATATATATATATATATATATATATATATATATATATATATATATATATATATATATATATATATATATATATATATATATATATATATATATATATATATATATATATATATATATATATATATATATATATATATATATATATATATATATATATATATATATATATATATATATATATATATATATATATATATATATATATATATATATATATATATATATATATATATATACGTTCCAGACTTTGGCAGTAGAGTACATGTAAGATTGAGTATAGCGGTTAAGTTTTGGGTCGGAGAGTTGGAAAGAGAAAGGATGAGACTGTGTAGAAATGCGTGTCGTACGGGCCTTTCCCAGTGGAGAATGTATGCGACGTGAGATTTCAGAAGAGCAGTGTCAGCTGTAATAACGCAACAACTCTACTCACAGAAAGAAACTGGAGACAGTTAGCGGGTCGATAAGATAAAACGCCCTAGACTCCACCTTTTCAAATAGATCTGTGTTAGTGAAACCACCCCAGATGTTTGAGTCACATTTCATATTCATGTAGTGGTTCGAAAAAAGAATTGAAGGCTTCTAAGAACACCCAACCTCTTAGAAGCTTATTTAGAAAGAAATATAATGTGATCGTTCCAAGAAAGATTGGAGAATATGAAGTACCAAGAACATTAAATACGGAAAAAGGTTCGAATTGTTTGTTTTCGAAGATGTTATAGTTGTGGTGAAGGTTATATCGGGTAGAAAGATGAAGATGAAATTTTTAGAGCATTGAAAAAAACATATTTTCTACTTCTTGTTTTAGTACTCGAAAGATAAGAGATCATCTTTGCTAAGGCAACCCTATTGGCATTAATTATTTGTTGTTCTGTGGAACGCTTTGCAAAATGAATGCAGTAATGATGGGTGGAGTCATTAGCACAGGAGTGGATAGGTGATAAAGTAAAAGAAAGTAACTTATTTTATGAAAAGTAGAAAAGAATTGAAGATAGGACATATCCCTAAAGAGCACCACTATTAATAGATTTAAAGGATGACCGATTGACATTTACCACAACCGCTACAGGAAAACACGAAAAGGAAATCAGAAAGAAGCCCAGAGAGTGAAGGATAGATGCAGAAAGAAAGAAGTTATAAATTAAAGCTTTGTGCCACATTTCACCGATGACTTTCGATATGTCTAGTATACCTCAGATGGATTATTATTATTATTATTATTATTATTATTATTATTATTATTATTATTATTATTATTATTATTATTATTTTTAGTTAACAATGTGATAAGAAGAAGATTAGTCATGTGCTAAAATTGGAAAGAGCACAAAGAAATTATTAAATAAAAAAGCAAAATTCTGCTTTTTGAAAAGGAATAAAGAGAAACGTTTCTTAAAATCAAAAGTATCCTTACACTGGAAGGCTTTGAATCCTATGAGCACAGCAGTACTAAATCTTCTCTCCCCCTTTTCCTTTGTTGATCTCTACATCTTTCATGACAGTATGACGCAATATTTCCCCCCGTCTCGTGTCCGGCATTAATTATTAAGAGAATAAAATTTATTTTGTGAGGATTGGCATTAATGACATTGACTCAATTTTGAGATCTCTTCAAGAATGATAAAATATTCTCTTCAGAAGAAATGGTCTTTATAGCCATTAAAGAAGAATAAAAATAGCAGTGCATTTGGAGGTAAATATTCTGTGTTGGGAATAGAAATATAAAGCTTTCCACTATGAGAATAAATCGGAGCTTAATTAAGAGAAAACTCATTTTCAGAAACAATAATTTTCCTAATCGATTCAGGACTGGGAAAATTTTCAAATGCATCTTAAAGCTAAAACTAATATGTTGGTGGTATTATTATTATTATTATTATTATTATTATTATTATTATTATTATTATTATTATTATTATTATTATTATTATTTTTTTATTTTATTATTATTATTATTATTTTTTATTATTATTATTATTTTTTTTTTTATTATTATTATTATTATTATTATTATTATTATTATTATTATTATTATTATTATTATTATTATTAAGTAATTACAGTGGAAATATAAATGCCTATAATATTGCTTTTTAATTTCAGAGTGTGACTTCAAAAAGGATGATCGGGGACTCACTGATCGTCATCATTCCCAAACGTTTACAAAAGTCAAGACTTTCTCCGATGTGACGTCATTCTCTCAGAATCAGGACTCGACTCTAATTCACAATTCCTCACCCCTGGTAAATAATTTAAAAGTATTCACTCATCAAAGTCACTTTAAGAGGAAAAAAGAAGTCTTTGTTTCAAAACTCGTACCTAAATCAAGCTTGTATAATTTAAAGAATCGTTCTTTTCGCTACTTACAAAAATCGATCACAAGATATGCAAAGAGAACATTATTTGAAATTTCACTACCTAATTATAATAAAAAATTAACTCACATGCCAAGCATTCCAAAAAAGAAAAATATTAAGAAGTTTTAACAAACTCCAACCTCCTAGATCGTTCAAGAGACGAAGTAAACACAAAGTCTCTTTTAGGAGAGATAATCGAGTATCTGGTTTAGGAAGAAAAAATTGGAAAATGAATAATAAAAAGTATATAGGAAATGCTCAAAAAAACTTGAAATTCAAAAAATTTAATATATGCCCCAATACATGCAGAAATAAAAATGGACTCAATAATTATGAAAGAGCTCTTACGTCCTTCTTTAAAACGTTTTAAAAAATCCAGAAAAGGCATTAAAGAAAGATTTAAGAAAAATGGTTATAATATTTATCCACTAGATTCAGAACACGGGTTTGATTCAAGTCCAGAAAGTAAAAAAAGTGGATTTTCTTTTTCAAAAAAATCAACACTGCAATCAAGAAAAAATAGTTCTCCCGATACTTGCAGAAATGCAGCCAGATCTCCTATTTTGGATTCAGAGTTTATGTCATTGCAACAAGGAGCTATTCCTAAAGCTGCCTTGATGAGTGAGGAGCACGTAAGTAAAAAGAGCAATGAATTAAATATTAGGCATTCTTCCCAAAGATCTTCACCTAATGTTGTTAAATTGATAGATAAGTTTTTAGAAAATTCTTCGAACTCCAGTTCTAAAATGACTAGAACACGAGCCCCAATGCTAAAAGAAAGAGCTCGTAGCAGAAGTCTGTGTACTGAAGATAGCACTTCATATCTTGAAACAATGTTTTGTACAGATCTCAAGAAAACTTCCACTCAGTCATCAAATAAGTATATGAAGAATGTTTCTTCAGGTTATTCCCACGGGAAGAGGCACAAAAGCCTCGAAAAGTTTTCACCATCACTTTTTCTTCAAGAAAACAAAGCTATTGATAAAAAGTCATCATCTTTCAGCAACCTCGATGAACCAGAACGCAAAGAACCCAAGAAAGAAACGCTTTTGACGCCTAATTACACCTCACATATATTTGAATCAAATGGTTTAAAAGGCACAAAAGGTGTCACTGCAAGTTTTGAAAGTATAAATATAAAAACTCCAAAATCTATTTTGGGAAAAGATAAGAGACAAACGTCGGATCTTCTTCAGCGTCTTGATAATGTACTTTCCGAGTTGGTTGAAGAGGAGAAACTAAAAATTCAAACCTACGAAATGCAAGATGCAAGTCGGGACAAAATTTATTGTAAATCTCTTTCTTCTCAAAAATTAAAAGTAAAGAAAAAAACAAAAGACAAAAAACTTTCCACGGTAAATATACATCCACTCTATTTAAGCCCTCCGGATGTCTTATTGCGATACAAAGAAAAATTTACAGAATATAAGGCAAGAAATCCACGAATATTGAAATCTGATTCTAAATCGAAGCTTTTGACCATGACTTGTTACCAGCGACCGCGTCCTAAAAGACCAGTTTCTGTGATTAGCAATAACAGGGAAGATTTGACTCCCAACTCCAATAAAGAAAAGAATCAACCAAAGAGTGAAATGCAAAGAGATTGTCGAGATTCTGGAATAAACAATACGCATAAAAATAGTTTTGATGAAGAATGGAGTTATCCTTCATTTACTTCTGCTGAAAGCGAAAAGGATATTTTTATCAATAAAAAAAGTCGTTTTGATGATGAGGAAGACACTTGTTACGGAAGCGACAACGTGAACTCAGACATAACTGTAGAAAAGAATGAAACTGCTATTGAAGTTCCATCGAATTTGAAACGGATTCTTAAAAACGTAGGTGACTGTAGCATCGACAGTGCATACACTGAAAGTAGAGAAGCAACTCCAGATATTAAAATAAACGATGTTAGTTCAGTGTTGTATTCTGTAGTTAATGATTGCTACAAGCCTAAACGGCATGAAGATCCTTTTACAAGTTCCACAAGAACAGTCCAAGTTATTAATGATGCTAAAAAATATCTTTTGGACAAAATAAAGGACACACAGTCGTATAGCGATAACAATATTAACAATATTCTGCATTACTATTCAAAAAAGTGGACTCATATTCCAGAGCTTGAAATGAAGATTATTGTACGTTCTATTCGAAGTGATCTTGGGGTGCGAGCTCCTCCAAAAGAATGCATTGAATTTTTAATGGAAGAAAATTTTCAACCAAACGTCAAAGGTAGTAGTTGCCAAGATTTAACAGACCATTCAGCTTTATCACTATCATTAAAAAAGGAACTGTCAAAAGAAGATATACTACTAGATCTAACTGAAACCATACCAGAGTATCTAAAAGCTTACAAGGAGAAACGAAAAACTTCATCTTTATCACCTTCTCCCGAACCTTGTAAGTTTAGTTTCAGTAAAAACCTTTCAGAAAGTATGCCAAGGTTTCCAGGAAGAACTCTAGAACCGTTGAATAAGACTGACAACCTTAATGAATCCTCTCCGTCTTCCTCTGATCGGAAAATATCAGTACCTCCCATTGAGATAAATGAAATGGATGTACAAACTGATGAAAGTGATGAGGACTGGGTGAAAAAGGTTGTTGGAGAAGAAACCTTCAGAGAAATGAGGATGATCATTAACGAGCTGAAAGAAAAAGGAAGAAATTCAGAAACAGATCCAAAAGATTTTGAGAAAATGGCAAGCGAATTATGCGAGAAATTTAGTATTTCGTTTTAAAGGAAGGGATGAAGGCTGAATTCTTTTCTAAATAAAACGACTTCTCTTAAAAAAAGTGTTACTTCTTATTTACTTAACTTTATATTATTAGAAGTCGCAAGATAATTTGTAATGGAAAACCATTCTAGAATTGAGCTGGCATCAATACTGCACAAAACGTTAATTGTTTAGTTTTACCTTTAATGTTTAGAGTTAATTTCCAGTAATGTGTAAATAAAAAAATTAGATACAAAGTCTATTGGGAACATTTAATTATGCTTCAGTAATTGTCCAAAATTTGCATTTTAAGTAATTTTCATTCTTAATCACGTTGTTTGTCTTAGTTAAATCAAAATTTAATTTTTAGATATAAATTCGAAAATAAAAAATCTACTACTTCAATCATAAGTAAGTGTCTGCAGTGATTATATATATATATATATATATATATATATATATATATATATATATATATATATATATATATATATATATATATATATATATATATATATATATATATATATATATATATATATATATATATATATATATATATATATATATATATATATGAAGAGCGAAATATAGAAACGTCAAGTCCCGATACACAGAGTTTGAAAGTCTTTAATTCAAAGCAAGTTGAATAAATAGATTGAAAATGTTCATTGGTATAGCATTTGTACAAAGAATTATACGATAATCCAACGGTCAGAAAGAGACTGCAGAGAGTTTTTGAAAACTTTTTCATAGAGATCTCTGTGAATGGAACCACCCCAAGTGTATAAGCGTATTTCGTACAAGGGCTAACTACACTCCTATGAAAAGTAATCATCTGATGAAGAAACTGAATATTTTGCTCTGCTCCAATTAGTGATATGTGAAAAGAGAGAAGTCCGCTGTTTGAAGGCAACCCTCCAAGCATTCGTTAATTAGTGTTTTGTGAGATTTTTTTCAATTGAAAGGAGTAATGATGTATTCATCATAAGAGTAGATGAGAGACAAGATATGGATGAAGAAAGGATAGAAGGTGGGAGCGCCCTCTAAATAGGTTAAAAGGGAACTCCAGTGTCTGGTCAAGAAAACACCAGAAAGTAAAAAAGTTTAATTAAAAAAGACGGAACAAAGAGCACCGAAGGGCATTTGAATGTTACAGTTCAACCTAACACTCAATGGGAGATGTCCAATGGGAAAGGTGTTTGCATCTCAGCGAAGAGTTCCTACGTTCTCTCTCATATATATATATATATATATATATATATATATATATATATATATATATATATATATATATATATATATATATATATATATATATATATATATATATATATATATATATATATATATATATATATATATATATATATATATATATATATATATATATATATATATATATATATATATATATATATATATATATATATATATATATATATATATATATATATATATATATATATATATATATATATATATATATATATATATATATATATAACCTCCTCTGGTGAGTAAAGGCCAGAGGCCTACTAATTTTCACCAGAGTTGGAAAAAATGCTGGAATCCTGATCAAGTTAAATTAAAGGCCGATGTACTCCGATACATGGTTTTTAAAGGTGTATAAGTGAAGTAACGTTGAGAAAATAGACAAAAGAAGCGTGTTCCAGACTATACCAGTAGAGTACACGTAAGATTGAGCATAGTGGTTAAGTTTGAGGTCAGAAAGTTGGACATAGAAAGAATGTCGCACGAGCCCTTTTAATTGAAGAGGAATGCGACGAGAGAGTTCTGAAGAGCAGTGTTCATAGTAATAACGATAACATAGAGAGAGTGACTCGACAATTCGACTGGCAGAGTTGATAAGATGAGAAACCATGGACACCACCTTTTCTAGAAGAGCTGTAAGAATTGAACCACTGCAGATGTATGAGGTGTTCTATATACAGAACCGAACAACACCCCTATAAAAAGTAAGCAACTGGGGCAGCGTGAAGAAATTTCGATATATATATATATAAATATATATATATATTATATATATATATATATATATATATATATATATATATAATATATATATATATATATATATATATATATATATATATATATATATAATATATATAACACCACTCTCCGGCACGGCTCTTTTCAAGAAGGGGTAGAAATATAAAATAAAAAACCCACCCAAGCCTGAACCTAATGCAAATCTCTCTGGTGAACGTAGATGGAGTCTTTGAAGAGAGGAAGATTAAATGCAGTATGAAAAACAGATGATGGCCGAGAGTTTCACAGAACAGAGGTAACGGGAAAAAAGAAAACATCACAACGAGCAAACTTGGATTTTCCAATATTCACACAAAATTCAATTTAAAGCAAGGCACCCTTTGTGCAAAAGGAGCGACGCAATGGCGGTGCAATGAGAGATATTACTCCCACTTTGTAGTACCTATAGAAAGGAGACAGTACGCCAACGTCACGTCACAGAGATAGAGGGTCAAGATATTTTGAAAGTAGGGGACAGTTCATATTGCCTCAGACTCAACCTTATCCAAAAGAAAAAAGGCACAGAAGCCTTACCAAATGTGAGAACAGTACTCCACGCAAGGGCGAATAAGACCCTTGTCTAACTGGAGTAAGTGTTCAAAAGAAAAACTTCTGCAATTTGAATAGTATTACCAGTTTCTTTAAGGCCACCTTAGCAACCGTTGTGATATGAGATTTAAAAGGCAATTGTACATATTGTTTGCAGGTGAGATGGGAGAGACGTCGAAAGAGTGTGTTTTTGAGTGGAATATGTGAAGAAGTTGGGTTTTTATATTCACAAAGTTGAGACAACTCCATCGAAAAATTCCATCCAGATCGGCAAGAACAGAATCTGTAAGTTGAAGAAGAAAAGCGACTCTAGAAGAAAAGAGGGAGCAGATTTGAAATAAATAGAAGAATCTAGAGTTGAATCATTGGCATAAGAGTGAACAGAGTTAGAAAGAACAGTTTATAAGATCGTTGAAGTGGGAAAAAACAAGACATGAGTAAGCAAAGAGAAGAAGGAATCCCAGGGAAGAAAACTAGGAGTGTGGTTCGCTTGTCATACCTGGTCAAAAGCTTTTGATATGTCAAGCGCTACCACAGAAGACTCCCGTAGTAACTAAGGGCAAAAAAAAAACAAATCGGTGAGATAGGAAAGTATGTTGCCAGTTGACCTGAAATCGAAAGCCATATTGATGATCTAAGAGAAGGGATTTAGGAATGAGAGTTAAAGACAGTTTCAAAGATTTTTAACAGAACATAAGTCAGAGGAATAAGAGCCGCTACCTTTCTTTGAGATCGGCTGAACATATACGCTTTTCCAACATTGAGGAAAAGTATTTGTATTAAGACATAAAGAAAAGAGTTGACGATGACAGGCGCTGGCTCAGAAGCGCCCTCCCTTAGAACACTGGGAAATCCTATCCTGGCTACTAGCCTTCCTTACGTTCATAGACCTCAGGATCCCATGCACCCGATCATGTGTAATCACAAGTAGAGACATCAGACACCTGAAGGGAGGAGTGATGGCCAGAATCGTTCAGTGTGGAATTGTATAAAAAAAAAAGGAGGCAGAAGGGATTTGCCTTTTCAGAAAGAGTATTAGTATTTGCTACAGATCCATCAGGGCTTCTAAGAGGAGGAAAGGAAGATTTACAGAAGTTATTAGAGATGATTTTGACAAGAGACCAGAAACTATTGTCTCGTCTAATAATTTCCCTACAACGATTCCAAGCTGCACGAAAATTAACAAGAGTTAAGGGAAGGAGAATGAGATTTTTCCATTCTCGGTTAGCGTTGTTTTTATCCCGATAGGATATATATATATATATATATATATATATATATATATATATATATATATATATATATATATATATATATATATATATATATATATATATATATATATATATATATATATATATATATATATATATATATATATATATATATTATATATATATATATATATATATATATATATATATATATATATATATATATATATATATATATATATATATATATATATATATATATATATAGGTGGGCAAAGGCCAGAGGCCTACTAAAATTCCACAGAGTTAGAAGAAAAGTCGGGAACCTGGTCAAATTAAAGGCCGACATGACCTGATACACGGCGTTTGAAGATGTATAAGTCATAGGAAGTTGGGAAAATAGATGAAGGAAGTGTGTTCCAGACTTTACCAGTAGAGTACATGTAAGATTGAGCATAGAGGTTACGTCTGGGGTCAGAGAGTTGGATAGAGAAAGGATGAGACTGTAGAATTCTCACTGGAGGAGGTTTGCGACGAGAGAGTTCAGAAGAGCAGTGTCCGTTGTAAAAGCAATAGCATAGAGAGAGTGACGCAGCAATTCGACGGGCAGAAAAAGACTGAAGAGAATTAGTGAGAGCTGGAGTATTGAAAAGCCTAGACCCCACCTTCTCAAGGATAGCTGTATAGTGGGACCACCCCAGATGAGTGACGCATACTCCAAACAGGGGCGAGCAACAGCCCATACAGAGCAAACAACTGTGGTGGAGTCAAGAAATGCTGTAGTCACCTCAGAACACCTCAACTTCTTAGAAGCTTGCTTAGAGAGAGAAATAATGTGATCTTTCCAAGGAAGATCACAAGAACAAGAAACACCAAGAATATTAAGGAAAGACATAGATTTGAGTTGTGTTTTCGAAGAAGATATCAGTTGTGTGGAAGATTGTGTCGAGTGAAGAGATGGAGGAATTGAGTTTTTGAGGCATTGAAAACGATCATGTTTTCTCTGCCCCAATTTGAAATGTGAGATAGATCAGAGGTTTGTTTCTCCAAGACCACCCTCCGTGCTTCTATTAACTGTTGTTGGTTGGGCCAACTTTCAAAATGGAAAAAGTAATGAAGGGTGGAGTCATCAGCATAGGAGTGGATAGGAGATGTAGTAATAGAGAGACGGTCATTAATGAAAAGCAGAAAAAGTGTTGGGAATAAGACGAAATTCTTGAGGAATACCAATATTAATAGATATATAGGATGAACAGTGGCCATCTACAACAACTGATATAGAACGACCAGAAAGGATATCAGAGAGGCCACTGAGAGATGGATAGATTCCGAAAGAGGAAAGTTTGGAAATTAAAGCTTTGTGCCAGGCTCTATCGAAATCTTTCGATATGTCCAGCGCGACAACAAAAGATTCACTGAAATATATATTTATATATATATATATATATATATATATATATATATATATATATATATATATATATATATATATATATATATATATATATATTATATATATATATATATATATATATATATATATATATATATATATATATATATATATATATATATATATATATAAAGAGAAAGCACAGTGGAAGTGTAATTACAAAAATTATTAATGACATAATTTGAACTCTTCGTAGAATCCTCTTCACAGGCCTACGATCAATAAAATAAATAAAGAATAATTAATTTTGTTAAATAAAAAAGTATCTTCCAAAAGCATTTCAAATTAAATTGCGTTTTGTCTCTCTCCTTCTTTGCTTAAAGGATGATAACTAAAAGTCTATTTTAATTAGTACTATTTATTTATTTTATTGTAGGTCTGAGAATGACTCTGGATGGGACGAGTTGAAAACATTTCTAATTATACGCATTGGCGTAACGTGAAAATTTTCTTTGAGGGAACACAATCAAAGAATCTCAATTAGTCTCTTACGATTTTATTATTACCTTTTATATATATATATATATATATATATATATATATATATATATATATATATATATATATATATATATATATATATATATATATATATATATATATATATATAATATATATTTGAAGTTATCACCATTGCTAACGGGCAGAGTTTTATTCGAGGATGGAATGTTAAAATAAAAGTGAAATTGCCGAGAATAAAAATTAGGAATAAATTTCACATATTCAAAATTTACAAGTGAGCACTAACCTGATTTTTGTATATTAAATTAGGCGGGAAACAGAAGATGGAAGAGAATTCCACAAATCAGTGGTGGCTGGACAGAAGGAAGCACCACAACGAATGGTCCTGAATCAGTTACCAATGTCCACACAAAATCATGTGGATCACCGTATTCCTTGTTCAAGTGGGACGCTGCTGAAAAGAAACAAAGTAATAACTTCACGTTGCAAGGATGTCGTGTCAGTAGGAAAGTACGAAACAGATTATAAGTCTTTTGGCCTTTGACTCTATCCTATCAAAAAGATGGGTTAAACCTGAACCAATCTAGATATGAGGGCAGTATCTCATATTATCGGTGTGTGAATGGATAAAGTTAGTTAGCAGCTTAGATCGTTAACAAAAGGTTGTAATAGGGGAGGAGATAAGATAAAATCCTGTGGAATATTCAATGTTGACAGAAAAGAACGAAGAAGTCGCCCATCAACAACTGCTGAATTGGAACTATTAGGAAAAAAAGCTAGGCATATTTAAGTAATGAGGAGGAAACCCAAAAATGTGAAGCATGGAAAGCAATGGCGCATGACATAACTAAATAAAAGTCTTGGATATGTCAAATGTTTCCAAATCTCCAGATTTCTAAGGGCAGAATATAAATCTTTGAAGTAGGATAATTTATCACTAGTGGACTCCATCGCCGAAAGTCATGCTGATGATCGAAAAGAAGGGAAAGGGACTTCACATGATCCAAGAAATGAGAGTTGGGAATGATTTAAAGATCTTAGATTGAATACAAATAAATGTAACAGGGAGATAGTTAGAAGGATCACAGCGGCTACCTTTCTTCAGTATAGGTTGGACATTAACACTCTTTTTATACTGAGGGATATAGTGCATTGAGGAATATAGAAACAGTTGAAAGAGGGACGCCACTACTTAAAAGCACACTCCCTCAAATCTAGGGGAGCAAGGCCATCCTGGCCGCTTGCTTTTCTAACTCAGATAGATTTCGGAAGCTTATGCACCTGAATCAAATGTAATCACAGGTAAAGGAATGGGATAACTGAGGGGAGAAGGAGGGAATTGCTAGAGTCGTACAGGGTTGATTAAAGGAAAACACGAGGCCAAAGAGATAAGCCTTTTAAGTTGGGGAATTAACAACAGAAACACCAAAGTGAAAATGAGTATTAAAAACCGATTTACAATAGTTGTTAGAAATGCTCTTAGCAAATGCCAGAGAGATTTATCAAGGAGAACTTAGAAGATCAGCGCACTTTCGTCTGGGGAAAGTCAGCTTTCCTCGTCGAATAATAAATATCATTGCAACGAACCAGAATTGAAGGAAGATTGACGAGAGTCATGGGAGAACAAGAATTTTTCTACTACCGAAACGTGATGTCTCAAGCATAAATGGCGCGAGAACAAACACAAACGAACGAAAAAATGTACCTGTATATCCTTTCAACGATTACAACCGCTTAGCTTATCGGCCAAAACTGAAGCATCTTCTCAGTCAAAGCAGTCACTATGGGAATAGTTAGTGTAGAAGCAAAGCGAAGCACCCCAATCAAATGACTTATTGTTATATATGTTAAAAGAGTTGGAAAATGAATGCTTAGATACATGATGTCTCAGACAAGAACAAAAGATTAGATTGAAACCTGGAGAGGTCGTAATAAATAGATTCGAAGTTAGTTCGTAAGGTACAAATATATATATATATATATATATATATATATATATATATATATATATATATATATATATATATATATATATATATATATATATATATATATATATATATATATATATATATATATATATATTCTCTGATCCAGTTATAGGTCGACATGTCCCGATACACGGCGCTTGAAGGTGTATAAGTCAAAGGAAGTTGAAATATAGATAAAGGGAATGTGTTTCAGACTTTATAATTAGAGCACATGAGAGATTGAGCATAGCGGTTAAGTCTTTGGTTAGAGAGTTAGACAAAGAATGGATGAAACTGTGTATAAAGGCATGTCGCACGAGCCCTTCTCAATGAAGAAGTTATGCGATGGGAGAGTTCTGAAGAGCAGTACCCGTTGTAATGGCTATAGTATATAGAGAGAGGCGCAACAATTCGAAGGGTACAAAGAGACTGCAGAGAGTTAGTGGGAGAGAAGGAGTTCATAAGACGAAAAGCCCTAGACTTCACTTTTTCAAGGAGAGCTGTATGAGTGGAACCATCTCATATGTGTGAGGCATACTCCACACAGAAACGGACAACACCCTATAAAGAGGAAGCAACTAGGGTGGGGTGAAAAAATTCTGAAGGCACCTCAGAACACCCAACTTCTTAGAAGCTTCCTTAGAAAGAGGAGTAATGTGATCTTTCCAAGAAAGATCACGAGAAAAAGAAACACCGAGAATATTGAGGACAGATGAAGGTTTGAAGCGTGTGTTTTCAAAGATGTCATAGCTATGTGAAAGGCTGTGTTGAGTAGAGAGATGGAGGAATTGAGTTTTTGAGACATTGAAAACGACCATGTTTTTTCTGCCTCAATTTAAAATATGAGAAAGATCAGAGGTTAGTTGCTCCAAGATAACCCAACTTGTGGCAACTAATAGCTTGTGTCAACTAATTTTAAAATGAAAGGAGTAATGAAGAGTAGAGTCATTTGCATATTAGTAGATAGGTGATGAAGTAATAGAGAGAAGGTCAGTAATAAAAAATAGAAAAAGAGTTGAAGATTGAACAGATCTCTGAGGAAAATCGCTATTAATAGATTTAAAGGAAGAACGATGGCCTTCTACAACAGTTGCTATAGAACGATCAGAAGAAAATCAAGTTGAAGGATAGATTCAGAGAGAAGGAAGTTTGGAAATCAAAGTTTTGTACCAGACTTTATCGAATGCTTTCGATATGTCTAGCGTCACAGCGAAAGGTTCACAGAAATGCTGAAGAGTAGAGTACCAAGAGTCAGAAAGAAGTGAAAAAAAATCAAGAGAATTCTTTACGAAATCCATATTGGCGATCAGAGATAAGATTAGAAGAATTGAGATGTTTTCAAATCTTTCTGTTGAGGAAAGATTCGAAAGCTTTGGAGAGAACGGACGTTAATTAAAGTAATAGGGCGATAGAAGGTTTACAAAGTCCCAATTCTTCGGAACATACTGAATAAACGCGCGCTTCCAATAAGTAGGGAAGGTCGAAGTAGAAAGACAAAGGAAATATAGTTTTTACTACGGCAGGGTAGAAGCTCGAAAGCACAAGTTTCAGAAAGAGCAGAAATTATATATTTAGAAGAAATTGTATAATATTAGTCATAATGAGTTGGAAGGAGGAGGTATAAATCCGGAATCGTTTAAGGTTAAATAAGAGGCAAAAGTTTGTACGAAGAATTCAGCTTTAGTAGAAGGTAAAACGGCAATTGTACAGTCAGAAGATACAAAAGGAGAGAAAGAGGAAGAAGCAAAGTTAGAGTTGACAATTTTTTGCAAAATGCTAGAAAGGGAGTGAGGAGGAGGAACCAGAAAGATTATTGCATATATATATATA
>SEYY01019824.1:5000-34752 GCA_009176605.1 Armadillidium nasatum
GATATTTGCTATTTATACATAGTTATTTTTATTATTTGTCATATAATGTAATACCAATTATAAAATGCTAAGGCATGCATATTTTGCAATCTATATATTATATATATATATATATATATATATATATATATATATATATATATATATATATATATATATATACATACAAACATTGCCGAAACACGCTCACTCATGGGTTTTCTAAACTATTTTAACCACTTAATCAAAGATTTTGCTATTATTGCTAAACCAATCACCTCACTACTACGTAAGAATGCACAATTTGTTTGGAACCCTGAACAACAATTAGCCTTCAACACTCTTAAGCAAGCTTTACTTCTACACCCACAACTAGCTTTCCCTGATTACGATAAACCATTTTTCGTCAACACTGACGCTTCTCATAAAAGGATTAGGTGCTGTCCTATATCAACTCGATGACACAGGAAAAGAAATCCCTCTCTCTTTTGTTAGTCGTTCCCTCTCTAAAGCAGAAACTAATTATAGCACATTAGAGCAAGAAGCCCTAGGAATAATCTTTGCTCTATCTAAATTTCGTCACACCATTCTTGGATATCCTCTCACCATCATAACTGACAATCAACCTTTAACACACTTATTCCGCCACAAGCAACTCACAGGCAGACTAGAACGCTGGAACCTATTCATCCAAAGTTTCAATCCACAAATAGAATACAAAGCCGGAAAACTCAACATCATACCTGACTATCTAAGTCGCAACCCACCTCCATCTCCACCTCTCACTTCTTCACAACTCTCCTATCACCTCGCCACCCATCTCACACCCACATCTCAATCTTTTCCCCTCACACGAGAAAATTTTGCTACAAAACAAACAATTTGCCCTCGCTTAGGACCTCTTTACAAACGCTTCAAACTTTCACAATCCTCATCAACTCCACCACCTCTCCCTCATTCATCACATATTATAATACAAGAAGTCCTATTCTATATAACTCCCACTGGTCGTCATTTACTTGAAGTACCTGACTCTATGATCCACTCAGTCATCGATCACAATCATTCTACTCTAGCTTCAGGACATTGCGGTCTAGATAGAACCAAGCATAGATTACAAGAACGATACACCTTCCCCAAATTACACACTCTCATTAAGCAATTCTGCGCCAACTGCGATTCTTGCAACAGAGTAAAAGGAGCCATCCCTAAACTCGCTCCCATTAAAGAATACCCATTAGCTCTGGAACCCTTCTCAAAAGTTCACTGTGATGTCTTAGGACCTCTCCCACTTTGCCACATTACACAATCTAAATACATTCTCATTTTTAAAGACCAACTTACACGATACGTAGAATTAGTTCCGCTTAAACAACACACTTCTAAAGACATTGCACAAGCTCTCCTCGAACGAGTAATTACTAGACACAGCACACCTGAAGTCCTGTTGTCAGACTTGGCTCCAGAATTCAGATCCCAATTCTTTAAAGATATCTATGTTCTCAATGGAGAATAAAAGCACTTAACATTGTTGTCAGACACCCACAAAGCAACTCCCTAGGTAGAGCGCGAAAATTTGAAAGTAGCTAACTTTCTTCGACATTTTGTTAACACCAACCACAACGATTGGAGCAAATATTTACCCTTCGCTCAAATTTCTATAAACACCACCTTCAACTCTTCCATTGCCACAACCCCACATTTCCTCTTACATCATTATAATAAAAGACTACCTTGGCATTTACCAAATTACAAATCACCTTTCACCAACACAGACTCCACCAACCCTCCTTCCACCAATGACTACATTGATGAATTAGCTGAAAGAGCAACTGCAATCAGAGATATAGCTCGTCAACACCTATTAGACTCAACACAAAAACAAATAGCTACACAACACAAACAAGCTCTAATAAAAGACATACACATTGGTAACTATGTTTATATACTAGGACACTAAGAAACCTCATCAATCCCCAAAGTTATTCCCAAAATGGACAGGTCCCTTTCTTGTAAAACGTCACATTCCTTTTAACAAACTCTTACTCCAATGTTTAGACACCTCCAAAGAATTTATTGTACACACAGACAACGTCAAAATAGCTCCCAATCCTCCTCCCACTATACTTCCACCACCATCTGCTCCAAATCAACCAAAACCTAGACCCCAACCCCAACCTCACACCTCTTCACAAATCAATCCTCCACAAACCACAAAGAGCTATCAAACTCCCACAACCCTATTTGCCCTCCTCTACACACATCACCTACTCAACCAACGCTACCTCCTCATAACCCACCGCATCAACCCGATCATTCCACCATACCCACCTCTCCTACTCACACTCCACATTCTAAAACTCTCCCTCGAAATAACCCTTTTTCCACCCACTCCGACTCAACCATCATCTCATTCTCATTTACCCATCCCTTCACCTACCCTAGACATATTCCCTTCACCACCCCGCCTTTTATCCCCACCACCTAAAACAACCACACCCCACTCTACCCCTCCACTCCAAAACATAGCACCTGAAATTACTCCTCCATCTGATTAAGATATATCTCCACCCGCACCTCCTGATTGCAGACACCTTGATCCCAGTTACAAACCACCAATCACTTACCAACACATTCCTCAATCTTTTCCCATGACCTTACGCAGTCAGACGAAACAACACCAACTCCAACACCCCACAAGGCCAACAGACAAGCTCTTCCTCTCCTTCCACCACATCCTCTTCACAATCACAATCTACTTCTTCAGAAATAATCACATTGGGTAACAAAACTTGGGTTTTACCCCCTAAACAAATTATGCCTCGAGGTACTGGTGAACCCCCATTCCCTCCACCCAGACCTCCTGCTAGACCTTCACCTCCATCTTCTGCACCACTTCCTACTTTACCACAGAAACCAAATCATGACCACCCCTACCACCACCTCCTTCCACTTCTCACCAGTCAAATTTCCTCATGGGAGGGGAACACTTCATATACCAATATGAAGAATAAACATAAATAAATGTCAAACAAACAATCAACATTTATTTATATTACCACTTGCCTAACTAGAAATTACAAATACTCTTAAAGAATTTTCCTCTCACAAAAGATATTACCTTACACTGTTCTTTCTTTCTCGTTCCAGAAACATGAAATTCATTTTAGTCCAATTCAGTCTTCTTCTTTTATGGACAACGGTAACAAATACACAACTGAAGAGTGATAAATCAGAATTATTTTCCAGGATTCATTGCCCAGAATATAGGGAA
Source organism: Armadillidium nasatum (assembly GCA_009176605.1). NCBI lineage: Eukaryota > Metazoa > Arthropoda > Malacostraca > Isopoda > Armadillidiidae > Armadillidium > Armadillidium nasatum. The sequence goes on from SEYY01019824.1 coordinate 8,254, forward strand.
AACATTATTCACTCAAGGATTTCTCGAAATACAGTTGAACATGCAGTGCCCAGACTCCTTATATTTAGAAATAAGAAATTTATATAATAACCTCAGAGAATTACTGAAATCCCACATACCTTATTTACAAACACGATACACAGCTAGATTTTCTAAAACCCAATCGAACTCGACTCTACAAACACCAACACAAATAAAATACATAAAAAATCATCTTCAAGATAAAACTATCAAACTAGAACACCGGAAAATCCATGGATATTAACACACATTAAGATAAACCCCACCAACCTCCGAAACAAAAGAGTCCTATTCAATCTTGGTGTAGAAATATTAAAATCACTTTTTGGCACTGCAACCTCCAAAGATCTTTCAACCATTTCGAGAAAAGTAGATTTAATAGTAGAATCAGGATTCAATTCTGAAACAGCCATTACTCAAATAAACACACAAATTCACGAAAACACAAAATTCTCTCTCAACTCAAAACCAATCAAGAAACACTATACACCCTCTATAATATATCTATCTCTTCAATAGATTTTCAACTAGAATTCTCGAAACTAAACTTATATCTTAATTTAGTAAACATTATCATCGAGGATAATAACAAATTAATAGAAATCATACAGCACACATTAACCATTTCAAAACAACACATTACTCCCCTAAACCTATACTCCTATCAATTCATTACATCTACATTAAGAGATATCAAACCCAAAATAAACTCAATTAAAATAATCTTCCCTACTCCTGAAAATTACTACCAATTTCTTTCATATACGTGGACCATTCTCACATAGACCGCCCATATCATGTATCAACCCTCATTCCCTTTGTCACCCACTCATACTTTGACACTTATAAAATAATAACTTTCCCAACCTATCATAATCACTCCTCAACCAGAATCACAATCCAAACTCCTTATACCTATTTCTTTGTTAACTCAGAAGAACTAACATATACGTACAGTAAAACTATCTTCATCTAACCACTGCAGAGAATTTAAAACTTTAAATATTTGCATACCAACTGATTTGATGCATACGACAACCACTCCTAACTGCATTATATCCTTACTACAAAACATAGAACCCTTAAACTATTGCAGATACACCCCTTTCCAAAACAAATCTCCTTTTACGATACCTCTCAACAATATCACTTACGCATATCTATGCCTCAAATAATCACTGCCTCCATAACCTGCCCAAAATCTAACCCAGAAATATTACATAATTATCTATTCGCTATTCCACATGGATGCAAATTTCTCTCAGACTCTTACAATTACTTACACCCAGCTCACTTGTTGATTCAATCCGATTGGCTACCCAACAACCCCAGAAATCACTTTAATCAGTCCCAATACCCAGATTTCACTCATAATCTTCGAAATTATCCCAATAAAATGCAGTTAATCCCAATAAACATTCTTTGGAACAAACACTTAGATTCCATTAACAGAACCTTCCAAATTATCAAGTATGGCATCCTGAACATTACACGATTTCGGGATTAACTTTAACCATCATCACACTATCCATTTTATGCATTTTCATATATATTTTGAAAACCAAACTTTTAAATCAAGTAAAAATCCAAAATTTGAAGACACACAGAATACAACCCCGCATATTTCAAAAACCACCTCAACCAGAACCACCAACCTCCACCCTCTATCCATCCCTCGAACTTCCTACTATTCCAGAACATACCTTACTAATCCAAATATCTAACAGTAAGTTCTTTTACACACTCCCGGGTTTTCTATTAAATTCACATTTAATAAAATACACTTAAAATACATTTTATTTTAAGTTAAATAAAAAAATCTTTTTTTTAACAATAGTTTCATCTTTTCTCTCCAAATATTTGAGAACCTTCTAGATACCGAGAAAACTCCTTCGTCATTATCTCACTATCACACTCTACTCTCTGATTTTTTTTTTTTTTTTTTTTTTTTACAGAACGCCACAACTCATGGGCAGAGCCCTTTTCAAGGAGGGGGCACACACACAGGGACAAAACTTATTCAAACACACACACACACACACCTAACGTACAGCTCTCAGGTAGGCGCAGACGGAAGCCTTGAAGAGAGGAAGATTAAATACAAGGAGGAAAAATAGATGATGGTAGAGAATTCCACAGAATAGAGGTGGCTGGAAAGAAGGAGGTACCACAACGGGCTAGCCTGGAATTTTCTACGTCCACACAAAATTGGTGCGAAAGCAGGGCACCCTTTGTGCAACGAGGACGACGCAACGGTAAAGGAATGCGAGAGACCAATTCCCTCGATCACCTGCCATTGTAGTACCTGTAGAAAAGAGATAGCGAGCCAACGTCACGTAGCAGAGACAGAGGGTCAAGAGAGTTTGAAAGTAGGGAATAGATTATTAATCTTTTAGCTTTTGACTCAACCCTATCCAGAAGAGAGGAGGAGCCGGAGCCCCACCAAATGTGAGAACAGTCCTCCATACAAGGACGAATAAGACCCTTATATATTTGCTCAGAAGCAAAAAATTCTCGCAATCTGAAAAGAATTCCCATCTTCATAGAAGCCGCTTTAGCAACCATTGTGATATGTGGTTTCCAAGACAGTTTTTTGTTTATGTTTAGACCAAGAATGTTAAATGTTATTTACAGGTGAGACGGGAGAGCTATCGAAGAGGATATGAAAGTTAGGAGGTGTTTTTGAGAGAGAGATGTGAAGAAGTTGAGTTTTTAAAGAGTTGAATTTCACAAGGTTGCTATAACCCCACCCGGAAATCTCTTCCAAATCGGCAAGAATAGAATCGGAAAGTTGAAGACGAGTAGCAACTCTAGAAGCAAAAGAGGGAGAAGATTTGAAATTTGTAGAAGACTGTAGAGTTGAGTCATCAGCATAAGAGTAAACAGAGTTAGAAGTGCAGTTGAGAAGATCGTTAATGAAAAGTAAGAATAAGGTTGGAGATAAAACAGAACCCTGAGGAGCACCACAGTTGACAGAAAAGGAAGAAGAGGTCGCTCCATCTACAAGTGCCTAAATGGAACCATCTGAGAGAAAACTAGACAAGAGTGAGCAAAGAGAATGAGGAAATCCAAAGGAAGGGAGCTTGGAGAGCAGCGACGCATGCCACACCCGGTCAAAAGCCTTGGATATGTCAAGCGCCACCACACAAGACTTCCCGAAGTCCCTAAGAGAAGAAGATCATAGATCAGTAAGATCCTATTCCTACGCAACAAATTTTAACCTGATTCTATCTCAGACTCTTAGACATCAGGCTGGTGAAAGGTTTTAATACGTAGACTGAAAATAAAAACTTGAAGGAAGAACTTTATCCTTACCCCTGGCAGCATTGAGATATGCATATATATATATATATATATATATATATATATATATATATATATATATATATATATATATATATATATATATATATATATATATATATTAGGGGTGCACCGATAAGCCAAGTTGCCGATTATCGATTAATCGGCCGATTACCGATTAATTGGCCTTTCATCAATGATACCTAATAAGTAATGATTTATTATTAATTAATTAATAATAAATTATTACTTATTATTAATTTAAATTAGTACTGAGAAAAAGCACTTATCAGCATTATTATTTATTATTATTTATTTATAAACGTAAATCATTTTTATTGCTTACTTTTCAGATATATTAAAAAATAAAAATTTAAATTTTAAGATAACTCTAGATTCTAGAATCTCGATTATAAATAATTAAATATTAAATAATTAAATATTAATTACACTTTATAACGAAAGCAGTATGTCAACCAGTTGTTGTTGGAAGCATTTTGATGTTCATCCTAAGGATAACAGTAAATGTATTTGTAAATTATGTAAAGCCACCAAATCAAGAGGTGGCAAATCTGCAAAAAGTTATACAACGACAAATATGTTGAACCACATTAAGAAAATTCATTCAGATGAAGCAAAAGCTGAAACGGATAAGCTGAAAAGGCAATATGATTGGTCACAGCCAAGTACTTCAGAAGCAAGTTGCAGCAACTATGAGCCTCCAAAAAAAGTTCAACCAACTATACAATCAGTTTTAGAAAAGAGTAAAATTTGGAATATTAACGATCACAAGTCATAAGAGATACATTATTTGATAGGAGAAATGATAGCTGTTGATATTCAACCATATTCTTTAACATCTAACATTTGATTCCAAAGGCTTGTTGCAAAACGCTGTCCTAATTAAAGAATTTCATCAAGAAAATATTTCACAGACAAAATAATTCCGGATATATTTATGAAAGTAAAAGCAAAAATTCAGACATTGCTCGATGAAATTAGCAGTCTTTCTTTGACCACAGACATTTGGACAGCTTCAACAAATAATGTTCCATTTTTGAGTGTGACAGGCCATTGGCTTTCAGATGAGTTTGAACAATGTAGAGCTGTGCTTAGAGTTGTTCCTTTCCCTTGTTCACATACACCTGAAATAATAAGTGAACAAATGCACATTGTTCTGAATGAGCATAAGATCTTCAAATTTTTTTTTCTTGTACTACGAGATTCCGCCGCAAATATGGTTGGTGGTATGAGGGAAGTGTGGTGTACAGTCACTATCATGTTTCATACACACATTGCAACTTTCAGTAAATGAATCGTTATTTTCACAAAAGGCTGTGAGCAATGTAATTGCAATTAGCAGAATAATAGTCTCACACTTTAATTATTCTCAATTAGCGATTAACAAATTAACCGAAATCCAGGAGCAGCTTAAATTAGACAAACATAAACTGATTCAAGATCTGTCTACTTGTTGGAATTCAACATATTACATGCTGAAAAGAAATTTACAACAGCGAAAAGCTCTTATAATGTATGCTGTTGACAATAGCATAAATACAGATTAAAATAATAATAAATAAAACAATAATAAAGATTAATAACAAAATAACATGAATTTTGTTTTTATTTTATTTTTTTAAAATTACTATTTAAAATAAATAAATAAATGTATTTAAAATTTAACATATAGAGAAAAGTTCTATCATATGTCGAAGTCTTACTTCTAAATTATTATATTATCAGAATGCAAATTTTCATTTAATTTAAGTTTGTGGTGACTAATATATAAAGATTCTAACAAATGGAAGTCCGGCTCATGCTCAAAATCCAAATTTTTAAATTTGAATCCTTTATTGGATGATTTTATTGGAGAGAATGAGTGTTAATAACTGAATTGGGGGATGATGAAACTTGTCCAAAGTTCTGAAAGAAACACCTTTGTGCTCCGCAATGCGTATTGAAAGACTTCGAGTAGTCTTTCCAATACAGGCAGCTTCACAGCTTGCACAATTGTATTAATATATCACTGATGAGTAAAAGGAAGTCTTTCCTTAGACTTGAAAAACTTGCCAAGTTTGTAATTATTATTAAAAGCTAGTTTAAGATTAAGATGGTGGTAAATAATTTTTAATATCCCTTTAATTTTTCTTTCAGTTTGGTAACTTATTTTCCACAAAAATGGCAATTTAAGGAATAAAGGTTCTTTGGGCACTGTTAATTTGGTCGGAAAAGGTTGTTGAAATTTTAAAATGGCACCTAAATATATTACCAAGTATAGGACCTAATGTGCTACCCAAAGTAACTCCGTCAAATAGAAACATCATATATTTAGTAACGATATGTAATAATTCTTCAAAGCTAGATCTTTCCAAACCATTAACATTCCTTGCATTAGAGAATAAGGAATTAAGAATAATATCCAAAGTTTCATTTAGAGGCACATTCGTAAATAAACTTTGTACATCAAAACTCGCCATGATGTATTTATCCGCATTTGGAATTTTTAAAATCTCTGAAACAAAAGAGAATGTATCTTTAATTGAATATTCGATTTTTGTTAGATTTTGTAGTCTGGGTATAAAAAATTCAGAAGCATTATAATTAATCGTACCAATAAAAGATTAAATTGGTCGAATGTGTAAACAATGTTTTTATACTTTAGGAAGGCCACAAATAATTCCAGGTTTGACGCCAGAGGAATAAAGATAATTGTAAGTGTCTTAATTGATCATATTATTGTTCTTTAATTCTCTAAGAAGTCAATTTAGTTTGTCCTCGACCTGATGAATTAGTTTAAGGTAACTATTAGAAATAGTACTAAATTTTTAAGTATCAGAGAGAAGTTCAAGCATATTATTTTATAGTTAACTCTATCCATAGTAATAATTCCAACTCCTTTATCCGGTCTAGTTATCAGTAGCATTTTGTTAGACAAAAGTTCTTTTAAATTTCTAAAATCGGTTTTCGATGTAAATTGCATCAATTTTTTTTAGGGTTAAAATTACGAAAAGATCTGAAAGCTAGGTTTTTTAACTCATTATATATATATATATATATATATATATATATATATATATATATATATATATATATATATATATATATATATATATATATATATATATATATATATATATATATGGTACAGTGGTTAAGTGTTGGACATATTGGAGTAATCATAATTATGGTTCAAGAGGCTGGGAAACCTCTTAACCAGTATTTCTCCCTTCCCATGTACTGTTGCAGGAATATGAATAGTTTCTGCAGCCGACACCACCCTGCTTCATGCGGGATATGGTGCTGAGTATAAAATATATATATATATATATATATATATATATATATATATATATATATATATATATATATATATATATATATATATATATATATATATATATATATATATATATATATATATATATATATATATATATATATATATATATATATATATATATATATATATATATATATATATATATATATATATATATATATATATATATATTTATATATATTATATATATATAATATATATATATATATATTAATATATATATATATATATATATATATTATAATATATATATATTATATATATATATATATATATATATATATATATATATATATATATATATATATATATATATATATATATATATATATATATATATATATATATATATTTATATATAATTATATATATATATATATATATATATATATATATATATATATATATATATATATATATATATATATATATATATATATATATATATATATATATATATATATATATATATATATATATATATATATATATATATATATATATATATATATATATATATAAAGAATATATATATATATATATATATATATATATATATATATATATATATATATATATATATATATATATATATATATATATATATATATATATATATATATATATATATATATAAACAAATAATATATTGTTCGTGTACATGCATGTGGAAATGCACTGGAAGCATAGACGTAAGTTTATTTTTTTGATCATAGTCCTTGTTTCATTTAGTTGGACGTGATGATGTTTGAATGCTAATGGGAGTCCATAATTTAGAGCATGTTATCGTTTATCATTTTGACTGGAACAAATATTGTAGGAGCAAACATTGTAGACATAAATGTTGCTTTATGTTCATTCTATTAAATAGCGTCACTAAAAGATTCTGTTTTCATAAATATTTATTCTTCCTTATTACCAAAAGTAATTATTTTATTACAATAAATAATAAAAATAATTTAGATTCTATAAATCAATGAATTTTCAATTAAAAATTAATCAACTTACTTTTTTACCAGGGGTTGGCATAATAAAATTCAAATTAAATAAATCAGTTGATTTTTTACGTGCTTTTTTTTCCAAAAAATCATGATTTTTTTTTATTTAATTGATTTTTTTGATTTTTTTTTTTTTTTTTTCATTTTTTATTTTTTTTTTAAAAATGTCATAAGAGATATTTGTAAAAAATAAAAATAATATTAATTTAGGCATTTTATTGGATTTGGGGAAAAATTAATCAACGTCCAACGATATTTTTTGCTAAATTATTGAAACCTTCAACAATGTTTTACTTTTGAATTCTGGCTTTAGATGTATACTGTAAATGGCGAGTGAGTTATATAAAATTTTAAAATTTCTTTAGAAATGTTTTTAAATTTAATTACTTTTATTTATTTATTTATTTATTTTTTTGCAAGTTGTACAATAAGACCGTGACGCTACAAACATTATTAATCACAAATTTTATTTATTAAAAAAAATAAAAAATAAATATAAGCTATCTACTATCTATAAATATAAACTAATTCGTAAAAGTTTATTGTAGTTAACTTGTTTTATAGAATTATGTAATACCGTAGAAGGAAATAAAAAAAAAGGAACCAAATAGAGTCAAAAGCTTTTTAGGGTTGAAATGTCAGCATTCAGCAATCAACGACCAAAAAAATTTTTTTTTCAAAGATGAATTTTTTTATTTTAATTGATTTAATCGTTTTTTTTCATTCATCATGACGTCATCATCATTTGACATAGTACTCCCTATCACGTGCCATGTATTAAATCTTCAACTGTTTTAATTACCATGGAATAAATTACATGAACTATTATACTAGTCAACAATTCAAAAAAAAAAAAATTGTTCCACATTCTGGAATATGTGAATTTTATAACTTTTTTCCAGCTTATTTAAAATATTTTTCAATTTTTTTCTGTCATCCATTGTTTTTCTGGGATAGCATATTTAAATTTTTAAATAAATGTATCAAATAAATTTACAAATTTATCTAATTTTATTTAAAACTTACCTTTGAAATTTAGAGGCATATGATTTTCGACGGTATTTAGTTTCTGGTAAGTCCTTTTTCTTGACAAACTGTAATCAGCCAACTTAGAAGGGCTCACCTGTTCTCGGTACTGGATATCAAAGCTCAGAATGTCCTGGTGAAACCTCTTGCGTGTTCGTTACTGCTTCTCCCAAGATTTTCAGAGAAAAAGTCCAAGGGAGAGTCAAGGAAGTGGATTTTTAGGCTCATATTTCATCCCAAGGCCATGTATGATGTCAGAGTTGTTTCACAATTTTATAATAGTTCTCTGCTATGTGGCTCTCAAAAAAGGTCTACAAACTTTCTTATATGACAGCCATACAGTTTTTCCAATATCATTAAACTTTACCTCAACTTACTGGTCGTTCCTTACCTCCCTAATCTGTGGCAAATTAAAAATACTTTCTTTGATTTTAGTGTCACTTAAACTTGGAAATTTAGTTCTTAAAAACTGGAATCCATTGCCATTTCTATCTATACCTTTGACGAAGTTTTTTATTAATCCTTGCTTAATATGCAAGGGAGGCAGATAAATTTTATGAGAATAAACAAGGTCATCATTGATGAATTTTTCTTTACTGGAATCAGAGATCGTTGTGGCTACACTCTCTTCTGATAATTATTTATCTGAACCCGACTGTCCCATTCACAAAGAGAACAATAAAATTGGTGTAACCTAGTTGCATTCGAAGTAAAAGTAACATGACCTTTAGATCATCACATATCACACCAATGATACTCATACTAAATATTTTGCAACAGAAGTTTCATATTCTCATATAGAAGATTCCCTTCCATTAACTTTAAACAAAGGAGTTCACCTTCCTTTTTTGACAAGTGTAAATCGCCCATAAGGTTATTCAGATCATTTTGACCCAAAAAAATGTGGTTCACTTGATGAACAAATAGGCCGTAATGTTTGGTTTGCGTCTTTTATTTCTTCCGCCTCTATCCCATCACTTGACTCGTCGTCACTTAGTGTCAATTGTTTGGGAAAGTCATGTACATGTAATTCTTCACTATGAGGTATTAGTCTCATAAGAGATTGCAAATTAGCATTTTTTAAAGTGTGTTGGATTCTAATGTCATACCACGAATATCTGTCATGCAAATGTAGCCATCAGAAGTGTGATCTTTGGATTCTTTGCAAATCATACGTATGTCAAAAGTCATGTGTCGTGAAACCTTCGCCCATTTAGTGAGAAGCCTGACACGGGTTGCACAACAAGTCTGAAGGGCCCACATTTTATTCTGGTCAACCAATTTGCTGCCGAAGTAACGCTCATAGCACCTCCTAAATGATATCGTTAAATACCACTGTTGTGATTTTAATATATAGCAAAAACAATTTAGATTGTTTATAGAGTTTCTCGGCAATATGGAGGTGAATGGCTCTCTCTCTGTACATATATATATATATATATATATATATATATATATATATATATATATATATATATATATATATATATATATATATATATATATATATATATATATATATATATATATATATATATATAGATATAGTAATGCATAAAACGTATGAAGGATTATATAAATGAGTATTTAAATACTAAGAGTCAAATATTTTAAAAAAAAGTCAAAATCTCAAGGCTACAGTACAATTACTTTATTAAAGAAAATTATAATTAACGTTTCAATCATTTTGATCATTATCAGATTTTTCCTGAAAACTTATAATGATAAAACAAAGTTAGAGAGAATCAACTGAATACAATTATATGAAAAAAAAAAAAACAATAGAAAAAAAAAAGGAAACACATAATCAACACACAATATATAATCGTGTAGATAAATAATAAACTGAAAACTTTTAAATTTATAACAGACATAAAATGTAAGCAAAAAAAATAAATAAATAAATAAAAACATTTATTTATTTTTTCTTTATTTTTAAAGAATGCCACCACTCACGGGCAGAGCCCTTTTCAAGGAAGGGGCACACACATAGGGAGAAAGCTCGTTTAAACACACATACACCTAACGCAAAACCCTCAGGTGGGCGCAGACAGAAGCCTTGAAAAGAGGAAGATTAAATACAGGAGGAAAAATAGATGATGGTAGAGAGTTCCACAGAACAGAGGTGGCTAGAAAGAAGGAGGCACCACAACGGGCTAGCCAGGGGTTTCCTACGTTCACACAAAATTGGTACGAAAGCAGGGCACCCCTTGTGCAACGAGGACGACGCAACAGTGGAGGAATGCGAGAAGCCAATTCCCTCGATCACCTGCCATTGTAGTACCTATATAAAAGAGATAGAGCTCCAACGTCAAGTCGCAGAGATAGAGGGTAAAGAAAGTTTGAAAGTAAGGGACAGTTTATTAATCTTTTAGCTTTTGACTCAACTCTATCCAGAAGAGAGGAGAAGCCTGAACCCCCCCCCAAATGGGAGAACAGTACTCCATACAAGGGGCGAATAAGATCCTTATATATTTGGAATAACTGCTCAAAAGAAAAAAATTCTTGCAATCTGAACAGAATTCCAAGCTTCTTTGAGTCCGCTTTAGCAACCATTGTGATATGTGGTTTCCAAGACAGTTTATTGTTTATCGTTAGACCAAGAATGTTAATGTCATTTACAGGTAAGACGGGAGAGCCATCGTAGAGGATAGGAAAGTTAGGAGGTATTTTTAAGAGGGAGATGTGAAGAAGTTGATTTTTTGAAGAGTTGAATTTCACAAGGTTGCTATGACCACACCGTGAAATCCCATCCAGATCGGCCAGAATAAAATCAGAAAGTTGAAGACGAGACGCAACTTTAGAAGAAAAAGAGGGAGCAGACTTGAAATGAGTAGAAGAATGTAGAGTAGAGTCATCAGCATAAGAGTTAACAGAGTTAGAAGTGCAGTTGAAAAGATCGTTAATGAAAAATAAGAATAGTGTTGGAGATAAAACAGAACCCTGAGGAACACCACAGTTGACAGAAAAAGAGGAAGAGGTCGCTCCATCTACAAGTACCGAAATGGAACGATCTGAGAGAAAACTTGATAAGAGCAAGCAAAGGGAAGGAGGAAACCCAAAAGAAGGGAGCTTCAAGAGCAGCGACGCATGCCATACCCGGTCGAAAGCCATGGATATGTCAAGCGCTACCACACAAGACTCCCCGAAGTCCCTAAGGGCAGAAGTCCATAGATCAGTACGATAGGAAAATATGTCACCAGTTGACCTCGAGCGTCGAAAGCCATACTGGTGATCAGAGAGAAGAGAATGAGACTCCAAATGATCCATGAAATGAGAGTAGAGGAGAGTTTCAAAATTTTTAGATAGAACACAAGTGAGAGTTATAGGACGATAGTTAGAAGGGTTTTTAGCGACTACCTTTTTTCGGGATCGGCTGAACAAATGCACGCTTCCAGCATTGAAGAGAAGTATTAGTATTAAGGCACAGAGAGTAGAGTTGAATGAGGACAGGCGCTAACTTGGAAGCACACTCCCTCTGAACACGAGGGTGAATACAATCCTGGCCACTGGCCTTCCTGACGTTCATATATTTCAGGATCCCATGCACCTGATCATGAGTAATTACAGATAGAGGCATGAGACACCTGAGAGGAGAAGGAGTAGGAGGAGGATGCAAGAATCGAGCAGTGTGGAATTAGATGAAAAAAGGAGGCCGAAGAGATCAGCCTTTTCAAAGGGAGTATTAGCTACAGAACCATCAGAGCGAATAAGAGGAGGAAAGGCAGAATTACAGAAGTTATTAGATATTTTTGAGAAGAGGCCAGAAATTTTATTAGTAGGAGAGGCATGGAGGTCAGCGCACTTTCTTTTTATGAAAGTACGCTTATTCCTTCGAAGAACTTTCCTGCAATGATTCCGAGCTGAATGAAAATTAGCAAGAGTGATAGGATAAGGAGAGTTTTTCCATTCACGATAAGCATTGTCTCTCTCACGAAGGACAAGAGAAAGTTGCCATTGAACCATGAATTTTGTGGAGAAAAAGATTTTGTTGAACATGGAATGAATCTGCCCATCCCGTCAAGGATCACAGCCCCTACCTTTTCTGTAGAGACAGAAGCGTTCTCCAAGACAAAGCAAGATTCACTCCAATGATAGTTAGCAAAGAAGCTGCGCATTGCCCCCAATTAGCCCAATTAAATTGCCAGAAAGTACGTTTAGGGCATGGTTGAGCTGCTGGAGAGAAAGCATTGTAACTAAGAGCTATAAGATTATGGTCAGAGTTACTAATATGGAGGAAAATGTTGTATTTATATCTAGAAGGAGTAGTGGTGAAGCATAAATCAAGTGTATTCAAGAATTGGTTATTACGATTTGGAATGTGTGTGGGTTCCCTAATCAACTTCCCTAGATCGTTAAGAATTGTGAACGTTTTTGCCTCCCTCCCATCTGTATCAGTACGAAAATTACACAACCTCTCAGTGTGGTGTACGTTGAAACCTAAATAGAGGACCTCAGCATTTGGATGAGAAGAAGTGACATTCTCGTGGGAAGTTGTAAGATATTGAAAAAAAATATAAAATCTGTTCCATTAGTGGAGCAGTAGCATAAATACAAGATAATTGTAGTAGTAGGTAGACAGATTTTAAGCCATAAAACATTGAAATTAGGATATTCTAGATTTACGAGACGTGTCGCAGGAGTGATAATGTTGATATAGGCACAGTTTCAGCCATTTAGACGGAAATTGTGAAAAAAGTTGTAGTTAGAGACATTAAGATTGCTAGAGAAGGAATCCCTGTCCAGCTGGGTCTCAGACAGAAGCAAAAGATTAGGACGAGAGGTAGTGAGGTGGTGTTCAAGAGACGCGAGATTAGATCGAAGGCCACGAACGTTAGCAAAGGTAATAGAAAGCCTCCGTCTACGCCCAACCCCACGACCACTCAAATTAGGCGTTACAAAAAAAAAAAAAAAAAAAAAAAAAAAAAAAAATTGTTTTACGAAAACTACTAAACAGTTGTTATTTGTCTTGTGACAAATTCTTTGTTAACCGGTGCCACTATATATTTGTAACTTAAAAGCCTTATTCCAGTATATATTCTTGTGACAGCCCCCAAAAGAGCACTGATCCCACCTGATTCTCATCACATATCTTCTTCTGCCACATTAGCGTATACGTATCAACCCCGAATCCTTTTCACACACAAACCCCAGCCACATCGTCCCACCTTCCCTTCACTCGGTAACTCCTGAAAACCTCTTCCCTTCTTGATTATGTCTACATTGAACCACAATTCGTATGATTAGCAGGCGCTGATACCTTAAAATAATGACTTGCACCTTTTATTATTCTGAGGACATTTTTAGAAACTTCTGTTTAACGAGTCGAAGATGACATTTTTCTTGTGATAAATTTTCATAAATGTTTTACCTTATTTCTGAAATGAATTTTGAAAGAGATGTGTTTACTCAGCTTCTATGGAACAAAGCATGGTTATTATTATATAATGCTAATGATACTTATTTTAAGAAAGGTTAGAAAATCCTAATTTGCTAATATTTTTCTTTGTATGAGAATACACTCACGTGTGTATATGAGCAATCCGTGTGTCTACGTGTGTGTGCGGAAGTATTTTTAATTGAAGATGAAAATTACAAAAGATTCCAAGTTGCAAAATGCTTTTTATTGAACAGAATGAAAATATATTTTAATGTTATGCTTTGAATGAAATATAGAAAATATAATACGAAATAGTACGAGAAGACAATTTAAAATTATACTTGAAATAAAAATCGGAAAATCGGAGTGAATGTTAATTATGAAAGAATTGTGTGACATCATGCTACCATAAGAGAAATTGGAACTAAGGATGAAATTGTGTAATATGTATTTCAAGTTACGTAATATATATATGTCATCTCGAATATACACTCATATCAAAATAATTATTATTCAGAATGGTGATAATGATTTTATATATAATACACTAAATGAAACAAAAATTTCGATAAAGAATGACTTTGCGTATTTAAAATAACTTCAAAGTACTGGGTATAAATGATTTTTTTAGAAAAATATATTTAAAGAATGGAAATATATACATATACAATATGATTAAAAATTTTTATATTTAATTCGTATGAAGCCAAAGTGGTCATATGTTTATCATGTAATATTGATGAATAATTTATAATTAATATATAGTAAGTGTTGATCCAACAATAAGGGTCAGATGACACAAATAAGAAATATAAAGTATTGAAAATTTGAATCTATTCTTAAAAAGTGTTAAGTTGAATAAATGTGAAAAGTAAAGTGATTCTTAAACAGGAATTATCAAGAATTGGTATAAGATGATGAAGCCATATGACTCAAGGAGACGAAAAAGTAATCAGAAAGTATTTTAATTATATGTCATGATATTAATATTGTTATTTTAAGTTCGAAGATAGTTGTGTAATGAGAAAGACATGTTCTGAATACATGCTTATGAATTAAGTAATACAATATGTAAGGACTTAAGCATTTTCTTGTAATGGTCTTGATAAGAATAGGGAAATGAAGTGATACTGAAGTGACACATATACTCTTATTCTCCTTAAAAGAACACGGATTCTGAAAAAAAATGGGGAGGAAGATACTTAGAAATTAATGAGGAGAAGGTCTTGCTAACCTTGAAATGCTAGAGATGACATGTTTGTTCATGCAAAATTAAATTCGTTGCCTGTATCCTGAGATGATACTCATGAGAATAACGTTCACTGTACTGTGAAAAGACTGTAATTAAAAAAATATATATTTTAAATAATTGGTATATATGACATTCTGTGACGTCACATGCGTAAAATTCGGCCTCAGACATTGTGAATACATGATAATTACATGATTTGGAGAATAAGTTATGTATAATGCATCAAATTGAAAGGAATATAACGTCATTCTGTAATGATTATGCATAAAATAAATTTTTGAGAAAAGAAATCTATTATTAAAATAAAAAGAAGAAAAAAAATAGACTACAGAAGAATAAAAAGCTGAAGTCATGGAATTGTTTGCTTACGTTAATGATATCGCTAAGTTAAAAAAAAGTAAATAGTTCCATGTTTTAAAATGCAGGTTATGACCTGAAAATATAGCGTTATTTTGGTTCAAAGAAGGCTATAAAGTCATGAATATCTGACCTGACAAGTATTCATTGAATATCAGATGATTAAAATGTGTTATAAATGTAAAATTTTTTGTAGTATATTATATGTGATGATATCATGGAAAGGAATCATTTTCGTGAAGTTTCGACACATGTACTGTAAGATAGGTTCATTATGTAATATTAATAATTGTAATGTGAAAACATAATTTTATATATAATACCATGAAGTATGAGAAATATGAAATCATTGAACTGCATCGAAAGTACAAATCGGAATATAATTGGATAGGAAAAAAATATAAATAGAATTTTACTAATGTATATTTGATCATACGTTCATATTATACCCAGTTCTAAATTTCTTGCGGGGTATGTATGCTCTTCTTTATTGTTTGAGGAAAAAAATAATTTTAAGTTACAAATATTTGATAATAGTTCATGGGATGTTATCTATGATGGTGAAAATAGTTGAAGATTTAGGCCATAACACGTGTTAGTAAGTACGATGTCACATGATGATGACGTGATGAATGAAGGAAAAACAGGATGGGTAATATGAAGGAGGAATGAGTCGAAAAAAACGAAAATGAAAAATCAGTATGAAGATGAAAAAACAACTTGGTAAAACTTCAAGAAGGCAACTGGAATATGTTTTAATAAAAAGACCAATGACGGTTAATGGATGACGTCACAGGGTTTTAACATACAAACTTGTAAGACCCAACCCGAATGCTTACGTACCTTTTTTTTCTTTATAGCTTATACAGCTGATTCTACTTCTCTCTGTTTCTTTAATTGGTCAGATAAAAGAAATCTGTGATATGTGAGAATGATAAAGAGCTTTGTTGTCGTGAATATCTCGCAGTCTTTTTGAAAGAGGGACATGAGATAATGAAATATGAAATATTAGGAATAAAATTCATTTGAATATAGGTAAATTAAAAAAAGGGGGAGAGATGATTTTAAACTTACAAATTACTCTGATGAAGGTGTTGTTGAAAGGAAAATATTACATCTAATAATTTTAATGGCACGACTTTCACAGAAAAAGGAATGAGTCTACAAAGATAGAGAGAAAGAAGGTAGGTGGGAAAGTGAGGGAGAGAGAGAAAGAGAGAGAGAGAAGAAGAAGAAGAGGAAGAAGAAAAAGAAGAAGCATAATGTTTAAGTCTACAGAAATAAGACCATATATATGTTTTTTCATGTTAATACTTGAGTATATATATATATATATATTATATATATATTATATATATATATATATATATATATATATATATATATATATATATATATATATATATATATGTGTGTGTGTGTGTGTGTGTGTAGGTGTGTGCGTGTGTGTACATATATGTTTAACTGTGATTATTTTTATATATGTGTGTTTGTACATGTGGATATATACGTCTACATATGAATTCACATAAGTGTGAATATATTTATGAATGAGTTTGCTTGTTTGTAAGTATAGGTATTTATGTGTCTGTGTGTTTGTTCTTGTTGGTGTACATGCGAGGGTATATAGACTCCTATGAGATTATTTGAACGTATGTTCGAATGCTTGTATATGTGACTTATGTATGTGTGTGTGTTTGTGCATATGTGTGTGTTTTTGTGCATATTGTGCGTGTATGCATGTATGAGTGAATACCAACATACATTTATATTTCAGTATTTTCAAGCATCAGTGCATAAATTAAACAAAATTTAATAAATAAAAACCTAACTGGCCTTTCTGGTTAATCACGCAAAACTATTGTGGGGATCCGAATCCAAATCCTACTTCTACTGCTACTCCTACTAAGAATCAAACTCAAAATCTGACTTCGAACCCAATATATATATATATATATATATATATATATATATATATATATATATATATATATATTATATATATATATATATATATATATATATATATATATATATATATATATATATATATATATATATATATATATATAGTTTTTTTTTATTTTATATTTATTTTATTATTACCTCTGGTGGGCAAAGGCCAGAGGCCTACCAATGTTCCACCAGAGTTGGGGGAAACTCGGGAACATGGTCAAATCAAAGGCCGACATGACCTGATACACGGCATTTGAAGGTGCCTAAGTCATAGGAAGTTGGAAAAATAGATGAAGGAAGTGTGTTCCAGACTTTACCAGTAGAGTACATGTAAGATTGAGCATAGCGGTTAAGTCTGGGGTCAGAGAGTTGGACAGAGAAAGGATGAGACTGTATAGAAAGACGAGTCGCACGAATCCTTTTTAATGGAGAAGGTATACGAGGAGAGAGTTCAGAAGAGCAGTGTCCATTGTAATAGCGATAGTAAAGAGAGAGTGACGCAATATTTCGACGGGCAGAAAGAGATTGGAGAGAATTATTGAAGGCAGGAGAGTTGATAAGGCGAAAAGCTCTAGACTCCACCTTTTCCAAGAGAGCTGCATGAGTGGAACCACCCCAGATATGTGACGTATACTCCATACAGGGGCGAACAACACCTCTATACAAATCAAGCAACTGGGGTGGTGTAAGGAAATACTGAAGACGCCTCAGAACACCCAACCTCTTACAAGCTTGTTTAGAAAGAGAGGTAATGTGATCTTTCCAAGAAAGATCACGAGAAAAAGAAACACCTAGAATATTAAGGAGAGATGAAGGTTTGAGTTGCGTGTTTTCGAAGAAGATATCTTAGTTGTGTGGAAGATTGTGTCGAGTAGAGAGATGGAGGAATTGAGTTTTTGAGGCATTGAAAACGACCATGTTTTCTCTGCCCTAATTTAAAATGAGAGAAAAATCAGAGGTTACTTGCTCCAAGGCCACCCTCCTTGCCTCTATTAACTGTTGCTGGGAGGGCGCCTTTCAAAATGAAAAGAGTAAATGAAGGATGGAGTCATCAGCATAGGAGTGGATAGAAGATGAAGTAATAGAGAGAAGGTCATTAATGAAAAGGAGAAAAAGTGTTGGGGATAGGAAAGATCCTTGAGGAACACCACTATTAATAGATTTATAGGATGAACGGTGGCCGTCTACAACAGCTGCCATAGAACGACCAGAAAGGAAATCAGAGAGAAAGCCACAGAGAGAAGGGTAGATACCGAAAGAGGGAAGTTTGGAAATCAAAGCTTTGTGCCAGACTCTATCGAAAGCCTTCGATATGTCCAGCGCCACAGCAAAAGATTCACCTAAATGCCGAAGAGCGGAGGACCAAGAGTCAGAGAGAAGGGAAAGAAGATCACCAGTAGAGCGTTTCTTACTAAAGCCATACTGGCGATCAGAGATAAGATTAGAAGAATTGAGATGTTTCCAAACCTTCTTAAGGATAGATTCGAAAACTTTAGAAAGAACGGAGGTTAAAGAAATAGGACGATAGTTAGAGGGCTTGAGAGGGGTCCCCCTTCTTCGGCACAGGCTGAATGAGTGCACGTTTCCAGCAAGAAGGGAAGGTTGAAGTAGAAAGACATAGACGAAATAGTTTACCAAGGCAGGGTGCAAGCTCGGAAGCACAAGTTTTGAGAACCACAGGAGGAATACCATCAGGACCGTACGCCTTCTTAGTATTAAGCTCAGAGAGAGCAGAAGTAACGTCTTTAGAAGAAATTACAATATTTGGCATAAATGAGTTGGAGGGGGTTGAAGGAGTATATATATATATATATATATATATTATATATATATATATATATATATATATATATATATATATATATATATATATATATATATATATATATATATATATATATATATATATGCTCTCATAATTACATGTATGTGCGTGTATTTGTACATGGCACTAAAGTAAAATAAAGCGCTAAAATTGCGTGGGAGTGTACGTCTATGTATGTACATTATTAATAAACGTATGGAAAATGCTGTCCTGACGTGAGCAGAAAAAAGACGTAAATTAATTGACTTGCAAAGTCAGAATGATTTTAGGTGATAATTATTTTTCCTTGAATTATAATGCATCTGAAGATCGATGAAATGGAGGAAGGGGAAATAGTGAAAGTGAATCATAGCATTATTATTATTATTATTATTATTATTATTATTATTATTATTATTATTATTATTATTATTATTATTATTATTATTATTATTATTTATTATTATTTTTATTATTATTATTATTTTCATTATTATTATTATAAATTAAATGCATTTACATTCTAAATTTCTAAATATTTCCGTCAATTTAGTAGGTTACTTTTTTTTTCTGGGAAAAAATTTGCAAATAAAATAAACATCAAATTTATATATTTTTTTTTAAATTCTTCTACCGATCTGTTCGTCTTCTAACTTTGAAAATGTTCAGTGTTCAAATTTTGAAAAGTGAATAATTTTGAATTGTAATATAGTGAAAATAAATTTTGAAACTTTTAAAAATAAGAAAATATTTCAGATTTTATTAAGCTTAAGCGACATAATATTAAATTTTACGTTAATGTCAGGTTTGTAATTTCTAATTAAGGAGGCATCGGCAGTCATAAGTTTCAGAAGTTAATGAAGACGAAGAGAGAATTTTGAAGCTGATAAATATATTGAAGACCTATTTTCAATTGTTTTTAATTTAAAAGCTAAAATATCTTACTTGGTTTAAGTCTAGCTGATTGGTACTGAATAATCTGATAATCATCACAAGATGTGATGATTATCTGATGATAAATCTTGTTGAGAAACATAATGAGAATTGTTTTATGAAATAATGCTACATTAATTTACTAGAGGGGTTTATTGTGGGTATTCAAATGTTTCACGAGCTTTTTTCTTCTCTCTTGAAATGAAAATGTTCTAAGTTTTAAAGTAAAGTTCAAAAATGTTTTCATTGATGTAACAATGTTCTTGGTATTTTATAAATTTTATTAATAATTTTGTTAATTAAATTTTCAGTTAAGGATAAGGAATTTAAAATGTTAAGTAAAACCTTAAGAGGAAGATTTGAAAACATCTGAGTTCTCATCTTTTTTCTGATCGACTCTTGGTCTACCACTCTTCGGAATTTCGATGAATCTTTTGCTGGAAGATATATCGAAAAACCTTCAATTGAGGCGGAAGCAAAGCTTTGATTTCTAAACTTTCTTTTCGGAATCTATCCTTCTCTCTCTGATTTCCTTTCCGGTCTTTCTATAGCAGCTGTTTTAAACCTCCACCGTTCTTTCTTTGAACATTTTAATTGTGGTATTTCTCAATAATCTGTCAAATCTCAACCCTTTTGCTACTTTTAATTAATGACCTTCCCTCCATTACTTCATCATCTATCCACTCCTAAGCCTATGATTCTACCCTTAATCACTACATTCAATTTAAAAGACGTCCCTCTTAACAACAGTTAATTGACGCAAAAAGCAACTAACCTTTGATCATTCACTTACTTCAGTGTGGGGCAGAATATACATAGTCTTTTTCAATGGTTCTAATACTCAATTCCTACTCCTTATTCGATGCAGCATTCACACAACTAAGACATTCTTTGAAAACACACAGTTCAGATCATCATCTGTCATTAACTTAACATTCTCGATGTTTCTTTTTCTCATGATCTTTCTTGGAAAGATAACAATGCTTCTCTTTTTAAACAAGCTTTTAAGAGGTTGGGGTTCTGATGAACCTTCTGAAGTAGCTTATTCTTTACAGGGGCTCTGTTTGCCACTGTATCGAATACTCCTCGTGCATCTTTGTTGGTGCCACTCACACAGCTCTCCTTCAAAAGGTCGAGTTTAAGGCTTTTCCTCTTATAAACTTTTTTACTCTAATTTTCTCCATTTTTTCCTGCCAAATGAATTGTTGTGTCATTCTCTTTATACTATCACTACTAAAAAAAAAACTGCTCATATGATTTTTCTCTTCGCATATCTCCTTCATTGAGAAGGGCTTATGTAACACTCCTTTCTACACAGTTTCTTCTTTTCTCAAGCCAAGTCTCTACTCCCAGATTTAACAGTCATGCTCGATCTCACATGTACTCTACTTGTAAACCTGAAACACTCAGTTTATTTATTTTCACGACTTCCTTTGATTTACACAAAATTAATCACTATGTATTTTGATATGTCGGTTTTTACCTATCATATTTACAATATTTCCCCATCTCGGCGAAAATTTGAGGCATCTGGCTTTTGCTCACCAGATGATATATATATATATATATATATATATATATATATATATATATATATATATATATTATATATATTATATATTTAATATATATATATATATATATATATATATATATATATATTTTATTTATTTTTATTTTACTTCTGGTGTGCAAAGACCTATGAAATCTCCACCAGATAAATTAGCATATCAGGATCCTGGTCAGATTAAAGGCCGACATTTCCCAGGACACGACGTTTAAAGGTGTGTAAGTCACAGGAAACTGGAAAAAATAGATGAAAGAAGTGTGTTCCAGACTTTACCAGTAGAGTACATGTAAAATTGAACATAGGGGATGTGACTGTGTAGAAAGACGTGTCGAACGAGCTCTTCTCAAAGAAGGAGGTATGCTACGAAAAAGTTCGGAAGAGCAGTGTCAGTTGTAATAGCGATAGTATAGAGAAAGTGACGAAACAATTCGACGGGCAGAAAGAGATTGAAGAGAACTAGTAAGAGTAGGATAGTTTGTAACACGAAAAGTCCTAGACTCCACCTTTTTCAGGGAGAACTAACTGTATGAGTGGAGACACCTCTGATGTGAGAGGCGTACTTCATACAGGGGAGAAAAACACCTTTAAAGAGCAAGCAACTGAGGTGGTGGGAATAAGTTCTGAAGGCACATCAGAACACGCCAACCTCTTAGAAGCTTGTTTAGAAAGAGAAGTTATGTCATCTTTAAAAGAAAGAGCACTAGAAAAAGAAGCACCAAGACTATTAAGGAGAGATAAAGGTTTGAGTTGTGTGTTTTCGAAGAAGATATGATAGTTGTGTTGAAGATTGTGTCGAGTAGAGAGGTAAAGGAATTGATTTTTTGAGGCTTTGAAAACGACCATATTTTCTCTGCTTCAATTTGAAATGCGAGATAGATCAGAGGCTAGTTGCTCTAAGGCCACCCTCCTTACGTCTATTAACTGTTGTTAGGAGGGGCGCCTTTCAAACCGAAAAGAGTAATGAAGGGTCGAGTTATCGGCATAGGAGTGGATAGAAGATGAAGTAATAGAGAGAAGAACATTAATGAATAATGAAAAGCAGAAAAAGTGTTGGGGATAGGACAGACCCTTGAGGAACACCACTATTAATAGATTTATAGGATATACGGTGGCCGTCAAGATCGACCAGAAAGGAAATCGCAGAGAAGACCAGAGAGAGAGAGGAATAGATTCCGAAAGAAGGGAAGTTTGGATATCAAAGCTTTGAATCAGACTCTATCGAAAGCATTCGATATGTCCAGCGCGACAGCAAAAGATTCACCGAAATGCAAAAGAGCTGAGGACCAAGAGTTTGAGAGAAGGGAAAGAAGATCACCAGTAGAGTGTTTCTTACGAATTCCATACTAACGATCAGAGATAAGATTAGAAGAATTGAGATGTTTCAAAATCTTCCTGTTAAGGAGAGATTCGAAAACTTTCGAAAGAACGGAGGAAGGTCAAGATACAGAGATAATAAGGTGATCGGATGAACCCAGAGGAGCAAAGAATTTAAAAGTGTAAGAAAAAGGATAAGAAGTTCGGAAAGATTAAGTATGTTGGGTTCATCACCAAGGCTGTTGTTAGAGGGTTGAGATGGGTCCCCCTTCTTCAGCCCAGGTTGAATGAGCGCACCTTTCTAGCCAGAAAATAAGGTTGAAGTAGAAAAAAATAGTTTACCAAGTCAGGGTGCAAGCTTGGGAGCAGAAGTTTTAAGAACCACAGGAGGGATACTTTCACGACTGTACGCCTTTTTATTGTTAAGCTCAGAGAGAGCAAAAATTACGTCTATAGAAGAAATTATAATTTTAGACACAAATGAGTTAGAGGGGGTTGAAGGAGTAGGAACAACTCTGAAATCATCGAAGTTTGAATTAGAGTCAAAAGTTTGGGCGAAGAGTTTAGTTTTAGAGGAAGACCAAAGAGCAGTTGAACTGTCGGAAGATGCTAGAGGAGGAAAAGAGGAAGAAGCAAAGTTAGAGTTGACATTTTTTCGCAAAATGCCAGAAAGAATGTGAGGAAGAAGAACCAGAAAGATTATTGCATTTTTAACGGAGAAAATAGTTTTTAGCCTTACGAAGTATAGATTTTGCACGATTTTGGTATGAAATATTAGTTGCGTGAGTTTCTATAGTTTGAAGACGACGCTAATCAGTGAAAGCAGCATCCCTGCGGCGGATAGCTTGAGAATAAACAGAGTTAAACCAAGGTTTGTTAGGATTAGTAGAATGGAAAGAATATGGAATGTACGCTTCCATGCCAGAGAGAGTTATCTTGGTTATGCGCTCTGCACACTCAGAAAAAAACACGGAAATAGTAATGGAAAATGGAAATCAGAAAAGTAAAACATCAAGTCAGACCAATTAGTGGCACCCAATTGCCACAAACGTTTCCTTTCAATAGAAGGGGGTCTTTCCTGCGAAAGACTTGAAGAGACAGGTCAAGATACAGAGATAAGAAGGTAACCGGATTAACCCTGAGTAGGAAAGAGTTTAACAATGTAAGGAAAAGGATAAGAAGTAAGGAAAAGATCAAGTATGTTGGGTTTATCACCAAGGCGGTCAGGGATATGGGAAGGGAGATGCACCAACTGCTCAAGGTTGTTCTGGATGAAAATTAATAGGAGAGTTCACCAGCTTGATCATGAAAACTAGATGAAAGCCATTGGTGGTGGTAAACATTGAAATCACCTAAAATGATGATTTCGGAGAAATGTGATGATGTGTTCTATTTTGGAGATAAGATAGTCGAAGAATTTTAGATAGTCTGCAGAGTTGGGAGACAAGTAGACAGAACAAATGAATTTAGTTGTAGATTTTCAAGTTAAAGTAGAGAATTCAGAAAGATTCCAAATTAGAGACACAAGAACAAACAACATCATGGCGCCCATATGCGAAACATCCTCATTTGGCCGAAAATTGAAGGTAGAGACAGCAGGAATAAAGAGAGTAGGTTTTACTGTCATAGCATTCAGACACCTGAGTTTCGGTTAAAAATAAAAGATGATTTCTAGAATATATATTTTATTTATTTATTTATTTCGCCATCACCCTTCCCACTTTCGTGGGGTGGTGCCAGCCATAATTCCCTTACAAACATACCCATTCTTATCTTTCAACCCCTTTCACCACAGCCCTCCATCTCACTCTGTCCTCCGCAAGTCTTCTACCCTCTTCTAAACTCAAATTCCTTCCACCCAAAATCTCTCTAACTCCATCCATCCATCTCCACTTTGGCCTTCCCCTCCCCTACCACCTTCCACCTCGGATCTAAGTACCTTGCCCACCATTCTGTCCTCATTCATTCTACACATATGTCCAAACCATTTTAGCACACCTTCCTCTGCTCTAGCAATTAAACCCCTCTTCCATTTACACATCTCTCTTATTCTGTCATTTCTAATCCTATCCATCCTTCGTTAATTTACATATCGCTCTCAAACCTTTCATCTCAAAGACATTCAAACTTTTCCTCGCTCTAGCACTTAACATCCATGTTTCACATCCATACATTACAGAAGGTAAGCACATACATTCAAACATTTTTATCTTTATTTCTTTTGAAATTTTTCCATTCTTCCATACTTCTCTTAGACCCCCCAACACTTTCATTCCCTCTACCATTCTATTCTTTATTTCTTTTTCCGTCCCACCCTTACCTCCACCAACATTCCTAGATATTTGAATTCATTCACCTCCTCTAGTTTCCTTCCCCCACTTCTACACCCCCCAATCCTCCCTCCACATCTCTTCATCCCCACCTCCAATCCTCATAACTTTACTCTTCCCTGGATTGACTTTCAATCTCATATTTACACATTTCCTCTCAAACTCTCTCACAAGTATTCTCAACTTTCTCAGAATCTGCCACAACACCGCATCATCTGCAAAAAGTAAAACATTCACATCCCATTCACCCTCCATGTTACTCAACCTAATGCCCTTCCCTTCTCTCTCCATTTCCCTGACTACACCATCCATCAATAGATTGAATAGCCATGGCGACAAAACACACCCCTGTCTCAATCCCACTCCTATGCTAAACCAGTCTGAAAGTTCTCTCTTCACCCTCACTCTTGATCTACAATTTGCATAAAAAGCTTTCACCCCCTTCAGTAATTTCCCTTTCAACCCCCTTTCCATTAATATTTCGAATAACTTTCCCCTGCATACTCTATCATATGCTTTTTCCAAATCCAGAAAACATACATACCCCATTTTATTTTTTTCACGCAATTTCTCTGTAATCAATCTCAGTGTGAATACCTGGTCCACACACCCCCTACCCTCCCTAAATTCCCCTTGTTCCTCACCCATTCCCTCACTTGTCAATTCTTTCATTCTCCTCACTAACACCTTCGCATAAATCTTTCCAATCACGCTCAGCAGACTAATACCCCTATAATTTTTACACACCATCTTATCACCTTTTCCTTTGTATATAGGTACAATGCAGGAGTTGCCACTCTGAGGCACTCTCCCTTCTCCAACACACATTAAAAATCTCACCAACCAGTAAATCAACTCTCTAGGTCCTTCTTTTATCATCTCTCCGTATATACATCCTTTCCTGCAGATTTT
>SEYY01019825.1:7500-10000 GCA_009176605.1 Armadillidium nasatum
GTTGTTATACATTTATACGCAGCTTAAGCTTTATATTTTTTGCTTTATATTTATTCCATTGGGGATTTTCCTTTAGACTTGCTCTAAAGCAATGTGCAGATTGTGAAATCAGATTTCATTACAAAGGGTGAAGGAAAAAAAGTCTCAGACATTTCATCTCTTCAAAAGCTTCGTGGAGAAAAGGCTTTGTACGAATTCTAAAATCCCATCCCACTAATATGAAGGTAATTCATTCTACAAACATGTCCAAACCACCTTAGTGCACCCTTCTCTGCTCTATCTCAAATATTCTTCTTCCATCCACACATCTCCCTTATTCTTTCGTTTTTAATCCTATCTATCCTTCTCAAACCACAGGTCGCTCTCAGTCCCTTCATCTCAAACACATTCAATTATTTTCTCACCTGAGCATTCATCACCTATTTTTCACATCCATTCATTACAGATAGCAAACATATACATTCAAACATTTGTACCTTAATTTCTTTCAATATTCTCCCCTTCTTCCATACTTTCTTTACTCTTCCAATCACTTTCAGTCCCTCCACCACCCTTTTTTTATTTCCTTTTCAATTCCCCCTTTTCCTTTCACCAACGTTCCTAGAAATTTGGAACTCTTCAATCTCTTCAAATCTCTTTCCACTCACATAAACCCCCACAATCCATCCCCTCTCACCATCTCATTCATCCTCATCCCCAATTCTAATTACTTTTATTTTTGCTGTCTTAACTCTCAATCCTTTGTTCGCACATTTCTCCTCAAGATCTCTCACCAATATTCTCAACTTTTCCTCAGACTCTGCCACCAACACCCGTAACATCTGCAACACAAGACATTTACCACCCATTTACCCTCCACACTTCATAGCTTAATACTCTTCCCTTCAACAGATTAAATAGCCAAGTAGTCATTACACACCCTTGTCTCAGCCCCACCCCCACGTTAAACCAACCGGTAAGCTCCCTTTTAACCCTCACCCTCACCCTCACACTCGCTCTACACTCTTCGTTTCGATCCCTTTCAATAATCTCCACCCCACTTCCCCACTCCCTCAATATTTCAAACAACTTCCTCCTACATACCTTCCCATATTCTTTCTCTGAATTCATAAAACATACATTCAGCACCTTATCTTTCTAGCATGCAATTTCTCACTAATCATCTTAAAAGTAAACACCTGCTCCACACATCTCCTACCTTCTCTAAAACCCTCTTGTTCCTCTCCTACCCCTCTCTTGTTAATTATTTTACTCGTGTCACTAATATCCTTCCATATATCTTACCTACCACACCCAATACTTATCCACCTAAAATTCCTAAATACCATCTTATTTCCCTCTTCTTTTATAAATAGGCACTCTGCAAGCATTCTGCCATTCCTGAGGGACCCTCCCTTCTCTCCATCACACATTAAACATTCTAACCAACCACTCAACCACCTCTCCAGCTCCCTCCCTTATCATCTCCACATATACACCGTCCGTTAATGCCAACTTTTTCTTTTTCCCCTTTCTTACCGTTGAATCCACCTCCTCCCTAATAATTGTCCTCTCCGCATCCTCAAACGCTGCCTCCCTATTATTTCCTACCCTTCTCCGCTCTACAATGAATCTCTCCCCAGTCAACAATTCACTAAAGTAATTTCTTCATCTCTCTCCTATCTATTTCTCACCTTGTATTAACTCACCATCATCCCCCTTCACTCCCTTTTCTTGCTCTTCTCTCCCTCTCCTCTGTCTATTTACTTCCTTTCAAACATTTTACTTTTCTCTTTAATTAATATTTTCTGCTAGTTTGACTGCTCCTCTCCTATTCCAATCTCCTTTTCATCCTCTTAACCATTCCTCTTCACCTCCGTACACATCTCCCTTTAGTTCTCTCAATTCCTTCTCTTCTTCGTACCCAATTACCTGTTAAAGGCTTCCTTTTTCTTATTCACCAAATTTTCAAACTCCTTATTCCACCACTCAATCCCCTTTCCTCTCCTGTTCCCTATTTTCTTCATTGCACAGATACTTCTCGCAACCTCCACAAGCTCTCACTTCAATTTACTCCATTCCTCTACCATCCCCTCTACCTCACTCCCCCACTGCCTCCTCTCACCTCTCACTTATCACTTTTATGTAATCTTCTCTCTTCTCATTTTCCAAGATATCCACTCGCACCACCTCTGTCATCCTCGCTCTCGCTCTCATTATATTCCCAACCTCCTTTAACTTTACTCTCGCCACTACCAGGTAGTTGTGCTAGATACCCATCACATCCTCTCCTTAATACATTAACATCTAACAAACTAATCCTTATTTCCCAACTCACGCACACTTAATCCAAAAGTCCTTTCCCCATTCACCTCACTCACCCATGTATACTAATGAATATCTTTCTTCATAAACCATGCATTCCCTATCATCAGCCCCTTTATAGCACACATTTCAGTCAATTCGGTTCAATTTTCGTTTATCTCTTCAATCCCAATTTATCCCACCTGTGAAACAGTCT
>SEYY01019825.1:17500-20000 GCA_009176605.1 Armadillidium nasatum
ATGAATAGGAAAAATGAAAGGACTCTTCCTGCATCTCTCTCTCTTTCTCTCTCCCTCTCTCTCTCTCTTCTCTCTCTCTCTCTCTCTCTCTCTCTCTCTCTCTCTCTCTCTCTCTCTCTCTCTCTCTCTCACTCTATCTCATTCCTTTTATTTTTCTTATTTCTTCTTTACGGTAGTTCTGTCTCCTTTAAATTCTCCATCTCTTCTGTTTAGAATTTATCTCTCTCTCTCTCTCTCTCTCTCTCTCTTCTGTCTCTCTCTCTCTTCTGTCTCTCTCTCTCTTTCTCTCTCTGTCTCTCTTTGTGGCTTTTCTCCTTTTTTATTTTAAGAAATGAAGGACAATTTTTTTGTATTCTAGGCAGACTTTGATAGAAAAGATGGGCTTGTTTGTGCAAAAGGGAATTGAAATTGCGGAGAATTATTAGGATTTAGAAAAGGAAAATGAAAGAAAACGGAGAACATGAAAAGAATAACGTGAATGTAACATAAAAAACAAAATACTATTTATCTCTCTCTCTATTTATTTGTCGATATATCTATCTATCTATCTATCTCTATCTATCTATCAATCAATCAATCAATCAATCAATCATTCTATCAATCTATCTACCTATCTATCTATCTATCTATCTATCTATCTATCTATCTATCTATCTATCTATCTATCTATCTATCTATCTATCTATCTATCTATCTATCTATCTATCTATCTATCTATCTATCTATCTATCTATCTATCTATCTATCTATCTATCTATCTCTCTATCTATCTATCTATCTATCCATTTAAACTTAATAACTTTTAAAAAATAAATCATTAGAAATCATAATCAGTAATAACGATAACAGCAGATATTTTTAAAAGGAAAAGCAATAATACAAAATGAAAAATAATTTTAATACAATTTAATTTAAGGAATACGAACAATAATAATTGCAGCCATATTTCATCAGTATTTCAGTAGTTATATATATATATATATATATATATATATATATATATATATATATATATATATATATATATATATATATATATATATATATATATATATATATATATATTTGAGGAGAGAGAGATAGACAGACAGGGTCTGAGAGTGATTGTGAGGGAGAGAAAGAGAGAGAAAAGAAGTGGTTGAAAATTAATATAATGAAAAAGTCAATATATGAAATAAAAAATAAAAAAAAATATAAAAAAAGAAGAATTCAAAAAATTTGCATAAAAAAGCAATCAATTAATAAAATATGTTTTGTACCATTAATATAAAAAGGAATTTGGAAAATGACAGAAAAAGTTACTGAATTATGAAGGACAAAATATTATTCAATTTCCAAAATATGAAAAGAAAAACATACAAGAATATGGGAATCAATCACAAGAATCACAGAATGAAGAGAGGAATCTGTCATGGGAATCATAGAATAAATTTTTGAATCATGGAATGAACATGGGAATCTATCTTGGGAATCATAGAATGAATTTGGGAATCGTGGAGCGAAAATGGAAATCTATCGTGGGAATCATGAAATGAACAAGGGATTCTATCATGGGAATCATGTAGTGAACACTGAATCATTCATGTTAATCTGTTATGGGAATCACAAAATAAGCATGAGCGTTAATATTGGAAATCTATGCTGAACATCACGGAGTGAATGTAGAAATCATTCAAAACTATCATAAAATGAATGAGAATCTTTCGTAGGAATCATGAACTGAACATTGGAATCTATCGTGGGAATCGTAGAATGAATTTGGGAATCGTGAAATAAACTTGGGAATCTATCGTGGAAATCATGGAATGAACATGGGAATCAAAGAATGATCATGGAATGAACATGGGAATCATAGAATGATCATCAAAATCATAGATTAAGCATGGAAATTTCGGAATGAAAACAAAAGTTAAAATTTAATTAAAAATTAAAAAAAATAAATTAAAAATAAAAATATAAATTTTGTCCAATAAATTAAAAAATAATGAAAAATAAATTCTTTCAGTTTTATTTAAAAAATTTCTTTAAAATATTAAGATAATTATTAATATAAAATATAGAACTCGTAAAAGAAATTATTTAGAAAATAATAAATTTATAAATTAAATTTTAAATTTATAAATAGTAAATTATAAATTAAATATTGTAAAAAAATTAAAATTAATTTAGGAAAAAAGAAACATATTGATTAAAATTATAAAAACACAAAAAATTAAAAATTGAAAAACTAAAAATAATATAACGTAAGAAATTAAATAAATATATAAAATGACAAACAATATGAAATAAATTTGTAAAAAAAAATTCATATAAAATAAATGCTAAAAATTAAAACTAAAAATAAATATGAAAATACGTAAAAAAATGAATAAATAAATATGTTAAATTCTAAACCACGTAAAAAATAAATAATTGAAGAGAAATATAACCATAGAATAAATTAATAGAAGATGAAAAGAACGAGAAAAGCTAAAAACACAAAAAAATTAAAAATTAAAAA
>SEYY01019825.1:35000-40000 GCA_009176605.1 Armadillidium nasatum
TATATATATATATATATATATATATATATATATATATATATATATATATATATATATATATATATATATATATATATATATATATATATATATATATATATATATATATATATATATATATATATATATATATATATTATATATATATATATATATATATATATATATATATATATATATATATATATATATATATATATATAATATATATATATATATATATATATAGATGCTTTCTATATTTGTGCTTACTCTATACATATGCATGAACACAAGAAGATTTTTCTACAGGAAGCTCCCCACCTCATACCACTGACCTGTGAGTGGTGTAAATTATTAAAATTTCTAAATTATATATATATATATATATATATATATATATATATATATATATATATATATATATATATATATATATATATATATATATATATATATATATATATTTACAATTATAATATATATATATTATATATATTTATAATATATATATAATATATATTATAATGTACTATATATATATATAATATTTATATATTATATATAATATATATATATATAATTTAATAAATATAAATTTATTAAGTAAGACATGTTAAGCATAAGAAAGTCGCTTCACCGATAATAATAAGAAAATAACTGAAAAAATTTGTTGTGACATTTTTGATACTTCTCCCAACGATAGGTTAGGACAATTTTTGCAATGTAGTATTAGGAGTGTGGTGAAACAATTCGACTGGCTGGGAATAGATTGGAGAAACTGAGAGCAGGAAAACTCATGAAACAAAAAGTCCTAGATTCCACCTTATTAAAGATAGCAGGATGAGTTGAACTACCATAGATTAGTGAAATATAATCCATACAAGGGTGAATAACAACATATTCAGAGTAACCTATTGGAGTGATGAGAAGAGTTCTGGAAACACCTCAGAACATTCATTCTCTCCAAATGCTTGCTTTGTGAAGGAAATAGTATAATCTTTCCAAGAGTCTCAGGAGAAAAAAAAATCGAAGAATATTTAATTAGACAAACGAGGTTAAAAATAATTTGAAGTGGTTCTGTAATTTATGTCGAGTACATAGATGAAGGAAATGATTTTTTAAGGGATTCTAAACAGCCATATGTTCTTTGTCCTATGAGGAGAAACGAGAAGGATCAGATGTCAATTACTCCTAGGCCACTCTCTTAGCTTCAACTATCTGCTCTTGTGTGGGTCGTCTTCAAACTGAAATGAATAACAAAGATTAAAAAGATAAAGATGATAGTTATAGGGATGAGATGAAAGGGGGTGGGGGCAAGTCTTCCTTCATCGTCATATTTAAGATTTTTTTTTTTAAGAGAAATGAAAGCAAAAACGTACAAGCCAAGAAACTATTGATTGTAAATAATATCTTTTGTTGCAAAATCTTTTTTTTTTTTTAAATATAAAATGGAAAAAAAATGACATGCACAAGAAACTATTGATTGTAAATAATATCTTCAGTAATAAAATCTTTTTAAAATAAAAAAAAATGACAATCATAAAAAGAAAAGTTAAATGAACCAAAATAAGGCATGAAGAAGTTTTCTGCTCTCATCTTTAAAAAAATATAAATAAAGACACTTTTAAAAAATTCAAATTGTAAATTACGATACACTTATTTTTAAAGGAAAATTTGTACTTTAAAATCTCCGATTCAATCTCTTCAATGAGTAAGATATTTTAAAGTTAATTTAAATGTGCAATCAATAAATAATAATAATAAAAATAATAATAATATTAATAATAATAATTGAAATAATAATAATAATAATTATAATAATAATTAATAATAATAATAATAATAATAATAATAATAATAATAAAAATTAAAATTAATAAAATATTAATAATAATAATATAATAATAATAATAATATTAATAATAATAATAATAATAATAAATAATAATACTAATAGTAATAATAACAATAATAATAATAATATTTATTGTCGCTAATATTATTAATATATATATATATATATATATATATATATATATATATATATATATATATATATATATATATATATATATATATATATATATATATATATATATATATATATATATATATATATATATATATATATATATATATCAGAAAAAGGAATTACCCGATGTTATAACACAATAAGCAATCCTCGAAAAAGAAAACAAATAATACCAAATAATTCCTACCACTACCACTGCTAATAATACTAATACTAATATTAATACTATTACTAATACTAATACTAATATTATTACTATTACCAATACTTATACTAATTCTAATACTGATGCTATTATCAATACTAATACTAATATTAAATACTATTACCAACTAATACTAATTTTATTACTATTACTAATACTTATACTAATATTAATACTAATACTATTTTACTAATATGACAGCTACTGGTTAGAAATGTTCTAAGACAGAGAGTCTTTTAAAAATTTATATATAAAGACGATCATATAATAATTACAGTTTTTAAATGATATAACTTCCTTTGCTGAATATTAATTTAATATTAAGGATGAAGTAACCATTCAAGAGGAATATTTTTACTCACATGCACACAAGCACACACGCACACACGCGCACGTACACACTCACACACGCACGTACACACAAGCACGTACACACAGAAAGAGGGAAAAAGGAGACTCAAATAAAACGTGATGAAAATTAAATTAGTCAAAAAATTGATCCACCAACCAAGTTTCTCATCCAGGAAGCCCAAAATGAATGACTCAGGGCTTAATAAAATACTTGCAAAAAATTATGCTAATTATAATAATAATAATGATAATAGTTATATATATATATATATATATATATATATATATATATATATATATATATATATATATATATATATATATATATATATATATATATATATATATATATATATATATATATATATATATATATATATATATATATATATATATATATATATATATATATATATATATATATATATATATATATATATATATATATATATATATATATATATATATATATATATATATATATATATATATATATATATATATATATATATATATATATATATATATATATATATATATATATATATATATATATATATATATATATATATATATACATGAATTATAGAAATTTAAAATGTTCAGAAACAGACTTCATTTATCCTCCATCAATAATTTCATTTATTAAAGATGGGGTACCAAGCCCCACAAAAGTCACCACTGGATTCAAATATCAAACCAAAACCGAAAAATTTCACAAGGATTTTTTTTTTTTTTTTTTTTATTTTATTTTTATTTTTTTATTTATATTTTATTTTTCCTTTTATGTCAAAAATCCAAAAATCATTAAAATATGACGCCGAAACCAAGCCAAAGATTTCCATCACAACTTTTTAATGATCGAACTACTATGCAGAAACATGAAAAAATCTTCAACGAAAAAGAAACAATTATATATATATATATATATATATATATATATATATATATATATATATATATATATATATATATATATATATATATATATATATATATATATATATATATATATATATATATATATATATATATATATATATATATATATATATATATATATATATATATATATATATATATATATATATATATATATATATATATATATATATATATATATATATATATAATATAATGTTTTGGAATTGCACGGCAATATATTAGGTATGGGTTCCCAACAATATTAGAAACAATAAACGTCATATAAACATGTGGCATAAAATACTTTATTAACGTGATATTTGGTCATACAGTTATCTATTTCGCAGGACATCATTTACAGTAAATGTTCAAAGTGGCCTCCATCTTCTTGAATGCAGCATTCTGCACGACGTATCCATGCTTCTCTGGCACCTCGTATAGCATCAGGACGAAGCCTGATAGTTTGCTGCGGCAGCCTCGGTAAGATTTTGTAGCTCCTCTTGCGTTTCCACAGACGTAGAATAAACCATAGACTTCATCCAGCCCCACAGAAAGTAATCCAATGGCGTTAAATCAGGGGATCGTGGTGGCCATTTAACAGGGCCGTTGCGCCCTACCCATCAGTAACCATACGCTATGTTTAAATAATCTATGACAATATGCGAATAGTGCGCCGGCGCACCGTCATGCATAAACCACATCTCCTGCCTATTGGCGATCGGAATATCTTGTAGAAGCTCAGGGACATTATCCTTCAAAAACTGCAGGTAAGAAACTCCTGAAAGCCTAGGTGGCAAAAAGAAGGGGCAGACTAAATTGTCGCCTAGAAGACCACACCAGACATTTAATGAAAAGGTATGTTGGTAATGT
The DNA here is from genome assembly GCA_009176605.1 of Armadillidium nasatum. NCBI lineage: Eukaryota > Metazoa > Arthropoda > Malacostraca > Isopoda > Armadillidiidae > Armadillidium > Armadillidium nasatum. The sequence continues at coordinate 39,365 of SEYY01019825.1, forward strand.
GTAGTAGCAGTCGTATGAGGGTTTTCATCATCCCCAGGTATGGGTGTTTCGATAATTAGTATAACATTTCTCGTAAAGCAGGATTCATCGGTAACGAGCATGCGGCTCAGGAAGTTAGGATCTCGTTTGCATTTTCGAATTAACCACTGGGAGAAATATCTGCCCTTGCTATAATCATGTGGTAGTAGTTCTTGTACAGGGGTAACGTGATATGGAGGACAGTTGTAGTTCGCGCAATTTTCGTCATATGCTGGTAGAGGACACATCGAAACGAAGAGACAGTCTTCTGGTGCTAGGACTAGGAGATAACTGAATAGCATCGAGTATTTCATCTTCAATGTTAGCGGTTCACCTAATTCTTTGTTGACCGGCGTTTACTCGTAGAGGGTTTAATTAACGTCCCATTTTCCCTGAGGCGTCTTTTAATGGCCTCAAACGTTTTACTATTTGGTATGTTTTTCCCGATATCTTCGAACGGCTGCAAGACCATTTTGATGTACCCCGCAATACGTTAAAAGGTTGTCTGTCTGTTCTGCAAATGTGAACACATTCGTGGTGTCACCCATGATGAACCACTTGAACTAACACACACAACTCACTCACTCGTATAGGCACAGAACGAGACAATCTGATGAG